>JANHFK010004098.1:25569-36785 GCA_036250565.1 Sibynophis collaris | reverse complement strand
CTAAGTCATCTTCTAACAAGTCAAGGTCAGGCCGTCTTCTAGATATTATTACTTCTATTCTGTGTATTAGACTTTGTGTATATTGAGTTGACTTTCACTAAGTATGCTGCGGCTATAGTACTTCTTTTCTTCCAGTAGATGGCTCTCTTATTCCCAAATCTAACTGTTAAGCAGTCTGTCAAAAACAGCTGATTATCTGATAAATCCAGGGGGTTTAGAAATACAAATAAACAAGACATTTTCTCCCGAAAATCACCTTTCAAATTGTTAAGCTTTTTTCAAGCTTTCTGTGTTTTAAAGCTTCCCTTGGGTTTTTTTCGCTTCTTGATTTTCAGGTTGTTTTTTCTCTGTGTGTATTTAGTCACCATTTTCTTAGGCTTGGAAGTTATCTTTTAAAATTCTTGTACTTAAATTAGGATTTTAGAGTAAAAGTTGGTTATTATCTCACCTGTTTTCAATGCTCTGTACACAAACTGCTCCAGCACAAATCTTATGGTCCCAGTTGTCTCAGCTTGTGACTGCCAAAAATGTCCATTGTCCCTGCTTTCATTCGGGAGAGCTTGCTTTGAACCTAACAAGGAAATTGCAAGTTCCTTATGGTCAGTGAAGCACCTCTCCTTCTTTCACTGCCCCTACAAGGTGGCTATGACCCCATAGGGTCTCCCGACAGCAGTTACCGGCTGGATTTTGCAAAGCTCAGCAGAGCCCACTATTTTCCAGCCATTCTCATCATGATGTCAACTGGAAGTCTGGCCACCATGGCTCTTTTTAATATATCCATAAATGTTTCAATTTCTTTAAACACCAAATCATCTGAAAAAGCTCTTAACTTACTAGTCTCTTTTTTAATATTTACTGCGACAATTCTCTTTCATTCCTTCTTATGTCTCTATTCAGTATTTCAGGAACCAAAATAAACAGAAGATTGGGCAGGATACAGATTTGCAGTGAAAGTAGTGTTTGGTTTATAAATATTTATAAATTTGATTTATAAATATTTATAAATTTGGTTTATAAATATTTATAAATAAATGTATGAGTATAACTATCAAAGTAATTGGATTTAGATCAGCTAGTTATATATCTAATGTAGTTCTAGCAAAGCAGCATCAAGACTTTAGAAAGGCCTATTTCAATTAACAATGGGGGGGAAAGAGGGAAATGAAGTTGTGCTTCGTTATTATGTATATTATTTATATGGTTTCTTCTTTCTTTGCCTTATAATTATTTGAACATACGATGCTTTTACTGAAAAATATGTGCTTTGAGATAGATATTTTTTCTTTTTCTTTTGGGGATATGATTGATTATAGACTTTAAGTAAAATTAATTGGCATCAAGGCAATCAAAATTAAAAACTAAGAACAAGTCCTTGCCCCAGGACTAGCCATTTCCAAACTTCATGTCTGCATGCCCTACCTGTATCTCAGGGTCTTCTGGCAACTGAGATGCCTAAGAATAGCCCATGAGACTCCATTCTTTTCTCTTTTTTTGCATTTAAAAAAAAAAATTAGACAAAAAAACATAAAAACAAACAATACATCCTTAATCAGTGCTTCATCTGAGTACATATGTTGTGTCTTCCACTCCCTCCTACATCGTTTTCATATTCTATTACTATCACACCTTTATACTTTCATTTAAATTGTTACATCATCGATTATCTACATTTTATACATATCTCTTCTCCAACCATTGATATAGTTGCCCCCATATTTTAAAATAATCTGAATCTTCCTTTTTTTTAATGACCAATGTTAATCTATTCATTTCTGCACATTCCAATATTTTCTTAATTACTTCTCCCTCTAAAGGAATTTTCTCCACTTTCCAGTTTTGTGCAAATACAATTCTCACAGCTGTTACAACATGTATTATCAACTAAGTATTCTCTTTACTATATTTCTCTGGTAAGATACCCAATAGGAACAGTTCAGGTTTTAGATCAATACGTTGTTGTATCATTTCCTCCAGCCATGTTCGAATTTTAATCGAGTAATTCCTCGCTTCTCACTTCCACCACATATGATAGTACGATCCTGGTATTTGATGGCATTTCCAGCATTTAGCTTTTGATACTCTTAACATGGTATCTTACTGGACCAGTTTAGGAGGTCTTTAGTTGGAGCCACTATTCTTCAGTGATTCTTCTGGTCAGAATGTTATTATGGTATTGTGAGGGGAAGAGACCGGAATCCGTGAAATGAATAAGGGAACATTTACTAGTATGATATGGATGTGACCTGTTGTTTCTCTGTTTTGGGTTAGTTTCCATGAATTTATCCATATGGCATTAGAAAAAAATCAATGCCATTTAAAGCTGTGAAGGTACTTCTGAGTTATATACCAGGGATTTGGAAATTTATCATATGAAAGACTGTGGATTAACTGAACACAGTGCAGCAAAAAAAGATTACTCTTTGATATTGTTAAGAGAGCATGTCACCAGGATTAAAATCTTGGATCAATAATGCATTCATTGAAAAACCAGCTGTCTATTAGTGTGAGGGGAAGAGTGAAGGTGCATTTTTAAAAAATGGCTGTATGATTTTTTTCCTTTTTTCTTCTTTTCTCTCCTTTTCTTTATATAGTGAGGCTTTTTTTTAAACAGTTTTCATTAGCCTAGGTTAACTGCTTTACATGTCCCATATGAAGCATTTTTTTGGTAACAATAAAAGTCAGTACAGATCCAAATGGACACCTTTTAGCCATTATGACACCAGCTCATCCAATGCCCAGTTTTACCCAAAGCCTGCTGACATTATTCCATGCAAGGTACAATTTTTTAAATCTGGAATTAATTTTGCAAGGTGGTATCTGTGATCCATTCCTGGGCCCTATGTCTTTCTGTTGAATTAACTATGAAAATAAAAGTAACCAGCAAAATAGGAGGTCTTACAATGAGTTATTGTATGTCTTTTCCATATTTATTTTCTTCCTGTTACGATGCACATCAATGCCAAACATCCAACTACTTGTCCACCTATGAGATAGTAGTGATACTGTAGCTCTCTAAGCTTTGTTTGTTTGCTTGCAGGTGTTTCATTACCAGAGTTGGTAACATCTTCAGTGCTTCATGCAAACGCCTGCAAGCAATAGGATAGGATAGGACAGGACAGGGCTGGGCTGGGCTGAATTCTTTATTGGCCAAGTGTGATTGGACACACAAGGAATTTGTCTTTGGTGCATAAGCTCTCATTGTACATAAAAGTTATAAGTGATAAATCATGATCATAGTCATCACACAAAAACATTCTTCATAAATCATAAGATACAACACTTAGTGATAGTGAAACTAGCAGAGTACAAAGGACTCCACAGTTCATCCCTGAGTTATGTTTATTCTCTTCCATTAGTAGTGATATTGTCCAGGGAAATTAAATATCTAGGTTTAGAGAGCAAAAAACTGGGGGAATGTGAGATAGACAAGAAAACTATGGTCTCTAGTGTAAGAATATGCTGTTTTCAAACATGCTGTTTTACCAAGTAACTGGAAAAAATATAATAACCTTTCGTGATTTCTTAATACTACATATCGAAAGATGGAGGCAAGGGCTTCTTTAAGTGATCTGGAGACTCTTCAGATCAACCATATCAGAAATCCATCTCATGCCAATTTCACATCAATATGGTTTTCTTTCCTTTTTTTGTGCTTGTATGGACATTTAGCCCTGAAAGACAGTTGCTGGCACTCATTACACATGAAATTCACTTCACAGCTACAGTATATGACCAGTTTGGTTCAATCATTTTTAATCATGGAGTTATAAAGTCCTGCTTTCAGCTTGACAGCACAAAAGGGTGGGCCAGCTACCATGTACTCCTTAGTCATTTACAAGAGGCAGTGACCAGGAGCAGGCTGTGAGTCCTGAGCAGTCAGAATTAATTTAATGCTTAATAAAACTGCTCACCTGAAGGAGTTTTAATATTAAGTGTCTCATTGCAGTCACTAGTCAGGCTCATTCAATTGGTGGGTTTCCAGGAATAGAACTCCATACAGTTAGGTGGGCCTGGAGATCTAATTCATCAAATACTAATTAGCTTAGTGCTTAAAAAATCTCAATCACGGAATAGAACCATTCGTTATTTACAGTATGTTAGCCTAGAATTGGATGGAATCTGCCTGATCAGGTGAGTAACACTTTCTTTACATTATGTCAAATGACCCAGCTAAATGTAGGTGAAGAAAACACCTTCTCCCTTAATGTGCAAATTGACAGGCGGAATTAATTTTTATCAGGTGGTAAAAAGCCAACTTATCAAAATTATAGCAGTCTTCCACTATCTCAGGGGCTGCCACAAAGAAGAGGGGGTCATCCTATTCTCCAAAGCACCTGAAGGCAGGACAAGAAGCAATGGATGGAAAATAATCAAGGAGAGATCCAACCTAGAACTTAAGAGAAATTTCTTGACAAGTGAGGACAATTAATCAGTGGAACAACTTGCCTCTATAAGTTGTGGGTGCTCCATCACTGGAGGTTTTTAATAAGAGATTGGACAACCATTTGTCTGAAATGGTGCAGGGTTTCCTGCTTGAGCAGGAGAGGGGGTTGGACTAGAAGACCTTCAAGGTCCCTTTCTAACTCTGTTATTCTGTTGTGGTGGATGATTCGCATTCTGTTAGCCATTCCATCAGATACGGTTGAAGTGATTACGGTAGATGGCTTTTTTATACCTCTTTTTCCTTTTCTATTTTTATTTGAATGTCACAGATGTCTAGCAGTCACAAAAAAAGCATCTTTTCTTATCCTTATTCCTTCCAAGCTGACACAACCAGCCTGGAAAATGACTCCCAATCTAGTAGATACTTATTTGTGCAGGGCTGGAGTGAGGTTGTGGCTTCAGGGAAGGGGCTTAATCCTATTTACATCTCTCCAGAGTTCTCTTTTTTTCCCCTTGAATGTGTAGTGAGCCGCAAGGGCAGTAAATTACCTTTCAAAAGCAGCATCTTGTTATTTTTAATCACTGGTGGGCCAACCAGGATTTCAAGAGCTTTGAAGTCTGGTCATGGACTTACAGATCTAACTCCGAATCTCTGTGTACCAAAGACTAAGACTGGAGGGAGGGAAGGGGGTCTATCTAGTTTTTAGCTTGCAGCTGTATTCTTTAATGTTCACAAATCATATAGGCATTATTCACTCATCCCTTCAATACTAACTAGCTTTCTGAATGCTATTCTTCTTGACTATTGATGTTCAGACTGATAACACAAGGATAATATTCCCAGCACAAAAGAGAGGAACGATCAATTTGCTTTTACCAAGACAAAGTGCTGTCAAGTTATAATTCCTGAAAGCAAAGCCCCTGGATTCATGAATGTTAGATATTTCATCTTTTCTAACAATTAGACTAAACAGCAATGGAACATCAAGAAAAGCCGCCTAACAGTGTAACAATGTCAGTTCATGTAATTTTCCAAAAAACGAGGGACAACTACCAGTTCTTTATTAAGGTCTTGTGTGAGTTTATTCAATTCAGAAACACCAAGTTATAGTATCCATTTCATTTGCTGTAGGGGGAAACTCTGGAAGGCAATTTGTAATTTTTCCTTCGGTATCAAATAGGTTTTCATAAACCAGATAATCTGAGAACTGATGAATGTAGCGTTTTCCATTTCCATATCAAAACAATCTCCTCTGAAACATATATTGTACAATGGTTTATGCCTTATTCATAACATACCATTTTTATATATACATGCAGCTGAAATGGAGAGATCGAAATAATTCCAAACCAGAATTTCCAACCAGTTTGTTGAATAAACAAGAAAGTCTACAAATCAGACTAAACTGTAAACAAACAAGTGGCACTAAATCTGAGTTCAGCACATGAATCAAACTGTAATGTAGGGCTCTGGTTTTCTATCTCTTATTAAAATTTTCACCAGAATATATACTTTAAGCAATGGACATGTATGGATAAACCAATGAGCAACTGTATGGATAAACCAATGAGAGGAACCATACTTAAAGTCTTAAAGTTGCCAAGGTTGGATACCCCTGGTTTATGGTATTCTAGGATTAAATAATTTTCTTTTCTTTTTCCTTCTTTTATTCTAGTGGCTGCATCAACAGCAAATTCCACAGCTGGGGCAATGAATTCTTTGACTTCTCTGGGGACTCTACAAGGACTAGCTGGGGCAACGGTTGGATTGAATAATATTAATGCACTAGCAGGTACCGTAAACAGTGAGTATTTATTGCTGTGGTGGACACTCCAGCAATTTCCCTGTAATCACCTTAGGGACACTAATCGTTTTAGTAGAGTGAATGCTACTAGAGAAATAAACACATGTGCAAAATGGGTGATAAAATTGAGAAATTCTATTCCAGACAGCTTCAGGCCCAAAATCTAAATAGGTTTTGTCTTGTTAAAGAATTATGATGTTTATAGTGCTTGATGATATTTCATCCTCTCTTCTAGGGCACACACATTAAGCTTGCATTCAGATAGCTGGAAGGGATCAATTCAACAGGAGATTTTGGTTTTGTTTTAATTGTTCAAGAGATATAAGTATTAGTTGAAGTGGCAACTAAGGAGACGTGTTGCTATTATTACTGCCCATAGAAGCTACTGCTAAGGGTAATAGCACAACAACATCAGTATGAATACTCTCTAGATACAGGAGGTATGAAAAATGCCCTCTGCTAAAGCAGTTTGATTTATAGATATCTACAATTCACACGTAAGGCATTTTCAAATAAATCACTTTAGTTCTTGGCTATAGAGACAGGAGAAAAATGTCAGACCTTTGAAAGATATATACATTCTGTAATATTTTTTACTAGAGTAGGTTAGGTAATTATCATATATGCCATGATCTAATAATCTAGCCAAGCATACGCAGTAATGATTCTGTTTCTATAGCTCTGTGTTGCGTGTTTGTGTGTGTGTGCATGTGTACAAGCATGTATTATGTCTACAGGTCAGCTTTTGCCAAACCAGTGCCTGCAAAATGGCCATTTGTATATTGGTTGAAGATTTTAGACATTGAAATTCAAAAACCTCCAAAGAATACAAAATAGGAATCCCTACCTCATCCCCAAATTTTGCTCTTATGTCTCTCACAACTTACTATTTCCAAAACATGATTGTACTTTCTGAACCAACCAAAGATATACACAGTTTCAATCACAAAGAACTGAAAGCAGAAATTAATCATGCCAGCAAAACTAAACAACTTTCCCAAAATCAAAGCAATGAATCACAGCAAGTGATAACCTCCACCATTACAAAACATAAAATAGAAGGAACCTAATCATTGTTTTAAATTATTAGGTTCCAGTGAGGTACTGATGAAAGCTAAAATATGCAAAGTTGAGTCAAGCATCTATGATACATTTGGTACTACACTCGATTTTAGCCAAAAATATTCAAGACACATTAAATTGTTTTATACACACTATTGTGCTAAGGGAATTTTTGCTTGTCAGTTACTATAATATACCATTTGATCCATTTAAAATATCTAAATGATTGTTTCATATCATCAATTCACCCTTTTCATGGTTGAATGTAAAACAAGAAAAGAAACATTGAACTCTCCTATATGCAATGTTCTGTATTTCTATTATTTTTCATTAATATTTACAAAGCACATTTACTTTACATACAAGGTTACAAACAGTTGCATACAAAGTTCTGTATTTCTGTTACTTTGCAAATACAAAGTTTTGCAAATAGTATTGCATTTGTTATTTTACATTAACATTTACATTATACATTTACATTACATAAAAAGTTACAAACAGTTGCACATTAAATTCTGTAGTTCTATTATTTTACATAACTTGCAAATATAAAATTTTGTATTTGTGTTATTTTACATTCAATCACACACACAAAAAGGTGGAATCAATTGAATGGAGTGCCAAAAATGAATTTCAGCATACAAGTTAGATAGTGATTCAAGCATAACTCTTGCAGGGAACAGTGTGTCTGAGGCCCTTTCCTGGGTCTTCCCTTGTGAACATCTAAAGTCTAAATATCAGGTGAATTGTACCAAAGGCAGCCTTTGAGGCTCAGTAAATGCCAACATGTTGATGAACTATGAAGAAAACTTTTTAAAGTATGCTTTCAAACCTCCCAGATATCTAGGTATGTCTACATCATCAACAATGTATAACTAAAAGACAGGGAAAGTGAAGAGAGAGGCAGCTTCAAAAAGCATAAAACTCCCACTACCGTTCCAGTTTTTTTCCCCCAGCTGCAAAAGAAAAAGAAAGCTTTCTCAAGCTGTTTGCCTTTAACCAAAGGAGTTTTCTTCTGTAGTCTGCTTAGGTTGGTGTTTACCTGAACCTTTGAAAGGCAGTTGATACAATCAATGAAAACATGATTTGTTTCTCCATGTGACTCTCCCTCCATATGCGCTCAATGATGCATCCGTCACTCTGATTTTTCTGGAATTTCAAAAAGAGCTTCTGGCCTCACGAAACAGAACAAAATAAAAATGGAAAGAGTATATTTCCTGCCATAGCAGGAAGCTCTTCTTCCCTTTATCTTTTACCCAGCCTGTGCTGGTGGAGAAATCGGCTAATTCTTGTCTAACTAAAGAGGCAATGTGGCCAATGCTGTAAAATTTTACTGTACTCTTTGACTTATTCTCTGCAGTTGCAACTGGTAAAATCCAAGGTTGAACAGGAAAAAATGTGGTCCTATCCTCCCAAAACCTGTTATCCTCCCTCTGTAAGAGAGCTGAATGTGAATCCCAAAATGTGAAAGATAGGTGGGAAGGAAGGAAGGAAAGAAGGAAGGAAAGAAGGAAGGAGGGAGGGATGGAGAGAGAGAGAGAGAGAGAGAGAGAGAGAGAGAGAGAAAGAAAGAAAGAAAAAAGAAAGAAAGAAAGAAAGAAAGAAAGAAAGAAAGAAAGAAAGAAAGAAAGAAAGAAAGAAAGAAAGAAAGAAAAAGAAAATTTCCTCACTAATGATTTTGGATATCCTTCTCCCTTTCTTCAAAATTCGTAGCTACATGTCCCCATATGTCTGTACTTGAGCATGACCATAGGATTTGGCGGTTTGGGGTTTTTTGATGGGGGGTGGGGTCTGCTTGGCCCCTCAGAAGAACTTTTTTTTTTCAATAGATGTTGTTTTCTTAAGATCTCTGCACAACAGATGCCTCATTATTTCTTACCCGGTTTCTTAGAATTGTCCCTCTCTATTTTTTTTCCCCCTTATAAAACTGTCATCAATGCAAAGGTTTAGGAGAAAGGTTATACAAGAAGATTAAAAGAGACAGGAATGTGATTTGACTGCAAGTAAATAACGCTGGTCGTCCTGGGTTATTTATTTGTAGTCTGTTCCTCAAATCACTTTTCTGCAGCTTTGATCCAACAGCAACAGCTATTCAGCCTTGAAGAAAAGGAGCTGATGGTGGTGGTGGGGGCAGTGCAAGAGAGGGCAGGAGATAGACATGTGCAGGAGATTTTATTGGCTTTTTCAATATTACAACAGCTTTAAACTTAAATTGCTATAATAGGCAATTTGTGGGTAAAAAATATTAAAGCCACTGAAAGGGAGCTGCCATTCCTTTTGTTTTCCCTTAAAAATATCATGAGCATTGTGATATGTTGGAAATTTTAATGGATGACCCTAGCAGAGAGCTGTTCAGATTCAAGGTTTCTGTGCTTCCTTAGAAAATTTTTACAAAGCCTTCTATAGCAACTGGGTTTCCTAATATTTTAAGACCGCATCTCCCGAAGGGGATATTTGCTGGAAATTCTACCACTGTAGTTCTAGCATTGAGAGAGGCTAGCTTAGCAAGTTTAATTTCCCAATTGTTCATATCTGTATTAGTTTATCAAAATATAAAATACAGAGATACAAAGAAAAATTAAAATAATGGGACAATAGGGGAGGACAAAGGGAAGAGGAAAAAGGGGAGGGAAAAAAAGAAAAGCATTGACTTCCAACTCCTTTTGGCACAGCAGAATAAGGTAATAACACACAACCTCAGCTTTTTACTTTTTACTAATTAGTTTCCCAATTTTATCTGGTGATTGGGATCCATAAATATCACTGAAAGGATGTTTCTCTTTTAAGACTCCTAAATAAACTAAGTAGTCATTTCAGTCATATTTTATTATCCACTAACCCAGTGGTGAAATCCAAATTTTTTTACTACCAGTTTTGTGGGCGTGGTTTGGTGGGTGTGGCTTGGTGGGCATGGCAGGGGAAGGATATTGCAAAATCTCCATTCCCTACCCACTCCAGGGGAAGGATACTGCAAAATCTCCATTCCCACCCTACTCTGGGGCCAGCCAAAGGTGGTATTTGCCGGTTCTCCGAACTGCGCAAAATTTCCACTACTGGTTCTCAGAACCTGCTGGATTTCACCCCGCACTAACCTTAAGGAGAAATATGATGGCAGTCTTCAAATATATGAAGGATGGCACACATTGCTCTAAAACAGGGGTCCCCAACCCCCGGTCTATGGACCAGTACCTGTCCACAGCCCACCAGGAACCAGGCCATGTAAGCGAGCGAAGTCCTATCCGTGCACATGCGGGATCCAGGCAGCACACAAAACCAGCCTGCAGAAAAACCAGCCTCCATGGAACCAGTTCATGGCACCCAAAAGGTTGGGGGCCACTGCTCTAGAGATCAGGAGCAGAATCAATGGGCTGTTGATTCAGGTTCTGTTTCAGGAAAACATCCAGATTGCACAAACTGTAGACAGTATATCAGGCCAGCATGTAATGTGATGATTTCCCCTTCACTGGAGATCTTCAAACAGAAGTGGAAAGTTTATCTGTTAAAGATACTCTAGTGGATCTTTGACTGAGGAGGAGGTTGAATTAGATGGCTCCCATGGCTCATTCCAAGTCTTCTGTGATTATCTGAATAATCTACTGAAGGTTAGAATTGCAAATCAATAAGATGTATCAGATTTCTCCATAGCAAGGGTGTTGATTATCTTAAGAATTCCAGTAATTCTAGTAAACTATAGTCACTCTGAGACTTGCAAGCTGAATTACCAATTTCAGCTCAACTGTTGCTCCAGAAGAAAATATGAAAATGCTGAGTTCCTCTGCAGATAGGACAATCAGTGACCCTTGAGTGCGAATTTCCTTTTTGCCCCAGCAGCTAGGATAGCTATTTTATGATGGACCATGCCTCCTGTGGCACGAACTTTGAGAAAAGATCAGCTATCAGTGCAGCCATATTGTGAGATGATGCACGGCATGTTCTCAAAGTATCCAGCTGCCACCAAAGGTTTCC
>JANHFK010004098.1:3141-15087 GCA_036250565.1 Sibynophis collaris | reverse complement strand
TCTGCTAGTTCTTACGCACTCATTGTCTCTCTCTCTCTCTCTCTCTCTCTCTCTTCTCTCCCCCCCCTTACCTACTTTTGTGCATTCTAGGTTTTGTTAGCTATGACAATCCTGTCTCGGCACAAGCTGCAATACAGGCGATGAACGGCTTTCAAATTGGCATGAAGCGCCTGAAAGTACAGCTGAAGCGCTCAAAAAATGACAGCAAACCTTACTGACCGTTCTCCCAGAAGCTTTCTGCTCTTAATTTAGTTTCCTTAGGGTAAGTCTCTTGAGCAAGCCCACCCTTGCTTGGGGTGGGATTGAGAAAGAACATAAGAACACCTGGCCCGCCACCTCTAAGAGACAGCCATTTGACAATCCTGCTTCCATTTTCCCCACTTGTTTAAGAGAAACTTGGCTAACCTAACCAAAAAAAAATTTTTTAAAAAATTGTGGGATGACCTACAAGATTTGAATTAGCAACTCAGATTTTTTTTTTTTAATTTTAATGAGCATTGAAGGGAAAGCACCCATCCACATGCTACAATCTTAATAATTAGAGCTGTCAAAAAAGAAAAATTGCAACTTGACTTTCTCGGCCCTGGTGTCCTTAACACTTTGGATGAGGATAATGAAAGCAATCCTGAATTATCCGAAATGGCACCAGTTCTGAAATTGCTTAATAAAGCTACGGCCCTTGGCCAAGAAAGTGACTCATTTAGAACACACCATTTTTTTCATTACTTCAGTTTGTTTCTTTCTTCTTATTAAGAAGCTTTAATATTTACCATTCTTAGGGCTTCAGATTGACACGTGGTTACATTATCCTGTTTAAACACTGGTTGTCTTTATATATTTTTACCTATTTGTGTTTTGTTTTCCTTTTTTGTTTTTTAAGTTGTTCAGGGTTTTGTTTTTGTTTTTGTTTTGTTTTTTTGTAAAGAGCATTAGTATTAAAAAAAAGACATAGAGATCTGTTTCTAAAGCTACAGGGTTTAAAAAATAAATAAATAAAAAAGAATGACAATACTTGATGTTTCTTGAAAGATAAAAATTTAATAATAATAATAATAATAATAATAATAGATACAAAAGAAAGCCACAGGCCTGTAAATTTTATTTGTAAAAAGCATTTCTATTTTTATACAAAAATTTTTACTGCCTCAGAAATAATGGAAGTTATTTATTGCCTATTGTTAACTTATTGGATACCTAAAGACCAGCTCTGTCTGGTAGCTAGATCATTTTGAAGTAGTCTCTAGAGTACACGTGCCAAGAATGGGTGCTTTTTCACCGTTGAACCCTACATCTTTTATGGTTCATAATTTCTCTCCTCTTGTTTGTATTTTGTCTTTGTTAACTTGTCCGTCCTTTCCATTATCTACTTTAAAATTTAGTTGTCTTGGGGTTTGTTTGTTTGTTTGTTTGTTTGCTCTCCCTCTTTTTCTTGATTCCCTTCAATCCACTCTATTCCTCTCGATGTTACCTCTGTTGAAATGGGGTCTTGATTCCTTCCCACCCTTTTCCTTCCCCCAAATAAAATAAGAATCCTTTTTTTAAAAAAGAAAGAAAGAAAGAAACCTCCTTTCTAATGGATTCTTTGGGGCTCTTTCATTGTGGCCGTTGTTGACCAAGTGTACAGTTAATGCAAATTGTGTGAATGGCTGGGACTCTAATGATGAAAAAAAATTTGCATTAGTTTTCTCCTGCACCCATTAAAATGATTTTTGTTTCTGCTGCATAGACTCTCCATAACTTTTTCCTCTTCCTTGTTTTTCCCTAGACATCTTCATGCCCGTTAGTTCATCGTTTGCCTAGCATGTCCCTGTGACGTCTTAAAAAAGTTTCATCGTCCCGTCATTGTTTCTGATGTCTTTCTGACCTCACATCATAATTTGGTTCTCCTACTGATCTTTGATCTATAGTTTGAACCTTTGAAATTTGCATGTGACCTCATCTAGCTATATGAATTCTGGGAAGTCAATGTGAAAAGCATTGCTGCATTTATGCAAGATCAAAATTTATTCGTAGTCAAATTTATGATAGGAGTATTAACACACACACACACACATACACATACACACACACACACAACCTGTGGCAAAATGTTTTGTTTAAAGTTTTCAGTGTTCCTTTTTTCCTTTTTTTCCCCCTTTTATTCTTTTCTTTTTTTCTGTAAAAAAAAAAAAACAGACTTGAAAGTATTAGACAGAGACTGGCATTCTGGCTGGTCTCTTAATGACATAGCAATATGTGTCCACACAGGCACAGAATGTTGGTTTCTAACAGACTACTTCCGAAATAGTTTGAAATGAAGAACTGTCTGATTTTAAGTCTCTAGAGGTCTGTAATAGTTTTTACATTTTTCAGGCAGTGTAAAGTTTTTTGATAAGGCCATTTTAGGTGGCTCACTTTCTCATTAAAAATATATATATATAGAACCACTTTTTGTAGATTAGTATAAAAAAATATTTACCCTGTTTTAGGGCAAATGCTACCTATTTGTCACCTTTTGCTGAACTGATTCACAAGTTAGACAATCCATGAATTAATGCACATGAAAATTACCTATATTTTATACTGTTTCGATGTACAGGAGAAAGGTTATTGTAAGCTATTGTTTCATTTGGTGCTTTTGTGAATTAAGTTGTGGTCTCATCATTGGGGGGGTTCCTCATGGTCTTTAAGTGTTCTGTGTTTATAAACAACAGGTTTGAAATTGGTTTTTACTTGAAGATCAACAACAGAACAAAAAAAATGAATTTCAAAAAATGAAAAAAAAAGTTGTTTGCTTAAAATTAAAAAAAAAAAAAGTTTTCATGTGAAAAATAAAAACTATTCCAGACTAAGTTTGTGTTGGCTTCTGTGAGGCATTGATGTCGATTTTTTTAAAATTATTATTGTGGACAATTTCGATGTGTTTGTGTTCAGCAAAATGTGATTCAGTTTTCCTTTTAAATAAATAATAAGAACTCAGTGGGGGGAAAAAATTAGTGCCAAATTCCAAAGGTACTTCTCTTCCTAGAGCTTCAGTGTGTTTCTTGTGTGAAGTAATTTGATAACATGGGTATTTTATTATGTGTTTTGTATAAATCCCTAATATTTAAAGGAAAAAAAGAGGTTAAAAAGTTTGTTAACTTGCTATCCTGTGGTCTTGTTGCCTGAAATTGTTGTTGTTTGTTATTTCTCTTGGATGTTTTTTGTAAAACATTGTATAAGTGCCCATGTTTCCCTTTTCTAACCATTCTGCGCATCAATGCTGTGAATGCAAACCTCACAATGTAATTTCCTCATAATGTATGGAAACCTCTAAGGTGAGAAAGTTTTGAACTTTTAACCCTTTCCACCCAGAGCTGTCTTGAGAGTTAATACTTTTATACATTCACCATTTTGCTCTTTATTTTTATATACACATTGCACACACACACACACACACACATACACATGCATATTTGTGTGTGTATATTCATACACAAATATGCAAACACACACATGCACGCACATACACATATACACACCTAATTTTTTTGTGCTTTATTTAATACATGGTTGAAATCAGAAAAATGCACAGAGCAGATCTGAAGGACGAAAAAAATAATATTTTACTGCTGTCTAAAGTTCTTCTGTATCTATAACTAAAAAAAAATATTTAGAAATTGTAGAGCTCCTTTGTTTTGTTTTGTTTTTTAAAATCTTTTCTTAAAAAGAGCTTTTAATATGCTGCTGGTATATGATATTCTGTATTTAAAAAGTAAAAATAATTCTTTAATTATGTATTGTGTAACCACTCCTAGATAGGAGAATTGAACCCACAATTTGAAATCATTAAAAAAAATATTTTTATAATAAAATTAAATGAATCTTTGATTAAATCCAGCGCACTAGAACTTCCTGGATGAAATTTTCTTGTGCACTGCAGTTAAACTCCTTTTTATGGATGAGGTTTACACACGTCTAAATGCTCTGATGTGCTAGCTGCCATATTTGTACTATGTTGGTCCAGATGCAATAGATACAAAGTAGATTATAGCAGTACCTTTGGTTAGCAGGATTCATTGTTAGTTGATGAACATGCAGGATTCTGACTTGTGGCAAATCCTCAAAAAGGCAGAAGCAAAAGATGGCTCTGTAGTTCCTCAACCTGAGAGCAAATTACCAGTAGTCCAAAATCTGTTTTTGTGAACGCAGGTCTTTAGAGCTTCTGGGTGGATGCAAGCTATGGATGCTCTGAGAAGCAATTGCATGTATGGTGGTTTACATGTAGGGTCTTCTCTGATGCGAGATTGGCCTTGCTGCCCATGAAGTTATGGGGCTGCTGCAGGTCTTGGGAAGCTGACCATCAGCTGGGCTCCCATTCCAGAGAAGAATATAAAGATTGCTTTTCAGCAGTTCCTCTGGAGCTGTGGAACAGATGGGTTACCTGCTTACAGGACTCCCCCTCTTGTCCTGTCTCCCAATCTGGAGATTTTCCACTCAGTCCCTTCAATTAAAACATCCTGGGACCTTGTCACCATTCCCTTCTCTTCCCTAGCCCTCTCTTCATAGCAGCTTTGCTGCTTCCCTTAGTAAAACCCAGTTGTTCTTTTCAAAGCTTTCCTTTTCCTACACGGTGAAAAGAAATATTAGTAAGACACAATCCAGGAAGATTGCAAAATTGTGTCGTTTTGCTGTTTTTAGCATTTTTCCATTAAGCATTGCTAGTCATCATCCAGCCCCATACAGAGTTTCAGAGATGTTGTCTCAACTCAACACATTCCAGTGTACACTTTAAAACAGAACCCCCCTGAAGTGAGTTGCAGGTATCAACCCATACTCCTCATTTGCTTCTCCGCCTCTCCCCTTCCCACCCCACATGTGCCCCTTTTTTCTTTATTTCATTCAGTAATCGGAGCTGGCCGTGAGGACAATTCGTTTTCTCTGAGCATTTTGGAGACATGCCATCCTTGGTTCTGAACATCAGTCGCATTCTTAAATGCAACAGGGAGCATGGCTAAAATATAGTTTCCTATATTTCCTATATTTCAGAATGTACTTTTTTAAAAAAAAAAATCAGCAAACCCAATGTGTTTTCTGCAGTTGTATTGTAAGGAGAGACAGACCCAGGTTTTGCATTGGGAGATTTACCATAGCTAGTTGGAATGTCTTGGCCTGGGGGCATAAATATTCGGAAATTCACACCTGTCATTCATAATCTATGTAGTTACACAGACGGCAGTCATATTGGCAGAAGAGGAGGTCAAATAAGTGAGGCAATTTAGGATGCGATTGTTATTTTCTTTTTTCTGAAGTGGGTAACGAAAGCGAAGTCCCATCCTTACAATACAAAGGTTATTGTATTTACCAGAGGTGTCCAGAAGTTATGGTCACAAGAATAAAAATGCTGGCTACGACAGTGCACATAAAAAAAAAAAACCAGATGGAGCTTCAGTTGCCATCTTGATTTTTGTGACTGTGCCTGAGGACACATCTGGTATTTGCTATGACGTCATCCTTTGGGTGACACCGCTTATTCATTCCACAAGCAGCATGAAACCCATGAGCTGAGCTAATAGCACCCATACATCCACAGCTGAAGACGCTGCAGTTCACAAAAAGTTTCTGCCATTGTAAATATGACCATCTTTAAGAGGCTACAGGACTTCACCATTTTTACTCAATAAAAAACAAGACATGGAAAAGCTACAGGGGATTAATTTAATTTTGCTACAGAAGGCAGTTACAGAGTTGGTATGTTTATTCACTTCATAGCCATAGTGCTCTGCATAACTCAGAAATCTGCATGTTCCTATCGGTAGAAAATTATGAAACATAAAGGTAGTTGCTTAGCTATTTTGTATCTCTTATTATCTGTTATAAACAATACGTAGGCACGACCCTGAAAGCATGTACTGTACTACTTACTTACTATCTGTTCACATCAAAGGGAAAGTTCTGCAAATCCTTAGATTTTGCAGAATAATAACCAAGGAACTAAGGAATGATAACACTTGTTATCCTTGTTGCCTTGTTTCTTTGAAGTTAGATCGAACAGAGTAGCACTCCTATTCATCAACTAAATTTTGGTATTCTGTAGTGGCAAATATAAACCTCTTTCAAAGCCAAGATTATTTCAGCAGCTTTTCATGCTACTGATTTTTTAAAAAGTGCCAAAATCATTTCCTATTGTCTAATCCTTTTCACTCTCTTTAAAACATCTCCCATTTTTCCTCTTTCCCCCCAATTCCCCATATAAATAATTTTTTAAGAAGGCAGGTGATAATCTACCAGTTTGCTTTTACGTTCTTTCTAAAGGGGGATGAGGAAGTATGCTTATTTTTAGAGAAGCCGTAGATGGCAAGCACTGGAATCCAAATAATGCAGAGTGGGAGAGAAGAAAGCAAGGAAAAGAATTCTAACACAGAGACATTCTCAGTTAATAGATAAGTGCTCCATGATTGTGTCATGTTTCTTCTTCTGGGGCCTTGCTGAACCCTTGAGGGCTAACTTTTACTTGTTACACCATTTTTTCTTGCTCAATTGTTAACATACACAGTAATATAATAGGAGACCATGAAACATTTTTCCAGGACGTTATTGTTCAGCATCTAACATGTCCCAAATAATTATACTGTTTGGAAAAGAAAATCAGATCAGATAAGAAAAGTCATATTCCTTTCATGTCAACTGGGGCTTGTTTCAAAACCCCACACCAAACCTGTTAAAATGGCAGCCACGTGTGTAATTTAACAGCACTTGGATGCCCAACACAATTATGAATGCTTTGTCCTGCTGGTGCTAAACTCCATAATTTCTGTCTTATGAATTTGCACCTATCCAAGTGGGAAGCTTTCTTCTCTCTCTCTCTCTCTCTCTCTCTCCTTGCCAGCCCCATTCCTTATTATTTCCCAGGCATTGTTCCTTTTGCAGCCAGAGGGGAACTCTTGATTTTCAAAGAGAAGTTTAATTTGCAATATTGGGCCATTTTCCTAGGGACAAAGTACTGGGAGAAAAAGAAGGAACAGGCATAAACAGGAAATAAAAGCTATCATTCTTTCTCAACAATTTCTACCCCTGAATAGATACACACCGCTGCGGCATTTGCAGCATAAAAGATTGCAAGAGAAAAAAAAAAAAAACCAGCTAGCAAAACCAAGGCCTTATGCACTGCACTTGTTGTACACAAGTTCTTCATATATAAAAGATGAAATGTTGAAGGGAAACTGTGAGAGTGCAAAGGGCTTTTATTTATAGAGGAAGAAATAATAATAATAATAATAAACCAAGAATGGTTGCATTTCAAAATTTAACTCCGAAAGCACAAAACAGTAGTTTTCCCAACCAAATTAGTCCTGTGAAATGGCCGTATTCAAAGGTGTAACAAGTTCATCTTTCTTTCACCATAGGGGTTATTTCTCAGCTTGTGCTACTCTTTGGCTCATGTTGCTGTTTCTGTTTCTATTAACTTAAGTGCTAATTAACAAAAAAAAAAATTAAGTAATTTCATTGTTTTTTCTGAATAATGTCATATCCTGTGTACCAGGTTTTGGGGAGGGGGTGGGGAGGACGTTGTGCTGTGAGAAATTGTTGTTTGTCAACTAATGACAACTTTTTTAAGTTGAGAGCATCAAAAACTCAGGAAATGATCCATTCCTACCACAGATGTGGCATTCATGCTCAGGGAATTCTTCGGGCTGGGCAGAGCTCAGCGTTGCTCATGGAAATTATTCTTGACCCCCTACCAATTAAGTGAGGAGGGTCTTCCTGTGACAACCAGGCCCTTCAGTGTCTTGACAAGCTCTGCATTCCTATGCAGAAGGTAAAAGCAGATATTTTTTTTCTTCAACCCTCTATGAATTCTCAGTGTATGGGAGCTGAGCCTGTGATACAAATGGATTATAACCTAGGTTTTTTGCTTCTTTCTATTTTTATTTTGTCTAAGAAAAGCCAAAGTTACTGCAATGTAGTGAGAAACTGTAAGACCATTTTGAGTATTGTTTCTGTTTTGTCGATGCATTTGGATTTTGCTGTTTGATGGAATTTGAGCCAAAAGCAAAATGGAAAACGAAATGAGGAAAATAAAACAAACCAACCAAGTAACCAACCACAGGCTTTCCTGCTTATAAAACTTGATTGTACGCACGCATTTTGTACCAGTGGAACTTTTTTATACTGGAGATTTAAACAAAAATGGGGGAAAAAAATATGGTGGCTTACTCTTGTGAGCCCCCTGATCATAAACTGTTTTTCAAGTTTGATTTCCAGTTGACTGAAAGAAAGTTGGCTTAGTTTAGAAAATTTAAAACAAACTTTGGCTTGGTTTTATCCTTTCCATTTGCTTATATTTAGTGTTTAGGATTTTGTGTTTTAAAACATGCGGTAAGTTTCACTTTTTATTCTGTATTGTGCAGTTTCACAATATAACAAATTAGAATTTAGGAGTACACAGTCACTTTAAGTGGATATATGTATTAGGGTTTTGTTTTTGTTTTTAAAAAAAAGTAGGGTTTGCTTTTTTGCTGTTTAGATCAAAAGGTTTTCCTGGTTCTTCTGTCTTCATTGTGAACATAACTGTGTAGTTGAAACAGTCAAACTTATTTTTGTAACGTATGTTATTGTGTGATGCAGTTTTTTGCTTCTGTCTCCAATATTAAACCATTTTCCTAATACTTGTCTCACTTTCTCTCTCTGTGTTGTACTGTTGGTAGTCATTCCGTGTTGGTAATACATTTGCACACCTCACTGTTGCACGTCCCTGTTGATTTTTTTTTTCTATTCGTTGTGTACAAAAGATACAGTCGATTCCACTAAGTGAACCTCTGATTGGAGAATGAATGCAGATTTGCTGTATTTACCCCCTATCTTCTTTGCCTCCTCTGCCCCCAGTTGCCTTTGATTGTAATTATTAGGGTGAAGTCACACTGAAGATGCCTCTAAAAAGATATGCGTGCGTGTGTGTTTGTGTGTGTGTGTGGGAGAGAGAGAAAACCTACATACACAGAGAGAATCAAAGTCACCAAGTTTTCTCTAGTGACTAAAAAGGGATATACTTCTCCTCTGTAGGATGACGTTAGGTTTACTATTAAAATATTTTCTTCATGGGAGAAGAAAAACTTTTTCATGTTTCAGAATTACTCAGCAAAGCTCTGGGCATCATCCCTAGTTAGTTTGCCAGTTTTCGGAAGTGTAAAATTTTTAAACACAGGTAGAAGACCCTAAGTTAAAATCTATCAGGCTTATTATAGACATTTTAATTATTATTTTTTTAGAGTTCAAGGAGAACATTGAATTTATTAAAACTACCCAAAATTAAAAAAATAAGTAATCAGGAAAGGTGCTGAACTGGGCTATTTTGAATTTAGCATGCAAGGTAGCTCTTTTTCAGGGCAAATAATCAAACCACATGGATCTCCTAATAGAGAGAGGCAAATACTTCAGTCTTAAATTCCCCTTAAGAGCACGTGATGCTCTTTTTAAAAAGTCCATATATATATATATGGAATATTAGAGGTGTATATACCCCCCCTAATGATGATATTTTGATTTTTCCCAGTGCAACGCTCTTATAGAAAACCAACTACTGACTGTAATGGGCTTTCTGTAATTTCTCTTCATTTGATTCACCAGACACTCAAATCTATCAGGTAGGAAACGGAACTTTCTAGAAAGAGGAACTTCTCTCCCTGCATGGGACTCAAGCCATAAAGTTATCCTTGTTCCCCAAACTCAGGAATTTAAGACCACTTAAAAGTGCTCTTACGCGATTTTCCTTGTGATGTTTACGTCCCCTATTAGTATTTTGGTTCTGACGTGGTTGAGTGGGCTGTACTCAATCTCGTGCTTCTGCCAACTCAGTTTGAGGGAAGCACATGTATAACCTAGTTTGCCTGTCTTCTGCTTTGCAGAGCCCGGTTTACAAGTTTTACTGGGCTTGTGCATTTCAGAAGCAAATTCACAATTGCCTACAATGTGGCTTCTTCGGTGCCTGCCTCCTAAAATACCCACCCTCTGTTTCTTCTTTTCCAATTACCTCAACAGTTTAGCTGCACAATAGGACCATAACTGATGAGGGTAACAGGGTGCCTATGTGATGTCACAAAAAATAAAATAAAACTTTCTTGAAACCATTGGAAAGATGGTGCCATCTTCCCAGGAGATAACAGGAGCCTTAATTGTGACACATGATGACAATCACTTATTTCAATGTAATAAAACGCAAGCTTTAAAAACAATGGAATCAAAGCTTATCTGGGTATACATTTTCAACTGATTAATTGTAGGGCCATTTTTTTTTTTAAATTAAAAAAAGCATGATTGAAATCAATGTGGTTTAAGTGGGAGCCCATCTCCCCAAGGAGAATCTGGGTACAATTCCCATTTCAGTGGCTCATGCCATTTATTTCTTTCAGATGCCCATCAATGGTTGTGAAATATACCTCTCTGTTAACCAGTCTAGACCCTGAATTAGCCTAGCATTAAAAGTTATTCAAATCAGGGTTGTTTTTTTTGTACATTCAGTGGTGAAGCAGAAAATGGCAAGTAAGAATTCTCAGCAAAGTTAGGAGCCTCGTCTTTCTTTCAGATACATAGAAGCTTCATTGGCTACCAAATAGCATTTAAGTCTATATATTTAAGCCATAATTGTATACCCCATCCTTGTCATTCCTTGTTATTCTGGAAAAAAAAAAAAAGGAAGGAAGAAATAGATTATCTCTGAGCTAGTTAGACAAACCGGTGCTGAAAAAATTATGTATTTATTTATTATTTGGATTTAATCATAGATGTGAAAAGCAGCCAGGATAAAAATCAAACATCCCTGGATGAGAACAATTGCAATGTTGTGAAAAATTGCAGGACAAACAAGCCAGCTTCCGTAATTGACATCTTCCAATAGTTCTGAAACTACATTTCTCCCCCATATGTCTCAGTGAGATATTTGGAAATTCTGTGGGATATTGTCCCACCTTATCCAGAGGTAGGATTCAGTTACCTTCCCTACCGGTTCACAAATGCGCCATCTCTGCGCATACACGTGGCCTTCTGCGCATGCGCAGTAGTCGCGCATTACATCCGGGCAGGTGGGCGGAGCCTCCCGCAGTCTCTGCTACCAGTTCGCGCGATCCGGTAGAGAACCGGCTGAATCCCACCACTGACCCTATCTGAAGAGCATCTGGTTAGCCAAGATGGCTTCGTTGTATCACAGCTCTTCTATACCGTCTACAAAAGACCCGTAATCCAACAACCTGAATGCAACGCAGCCTCCGTGTGTTGTTGGCTTTTCTGTTGGTTGACAATCTTGTTCTCCAGACATAGACAACATAGGACAACATTGTCCTGAGGCCCTGGCTAGGTTGGAGGCTGGGCTTCAAATTATGCAGGCCTGGTCTTAAAGTAGAGGTTTAGAAGGGCATGTAATATTAGCAACTGTTTGTGCCTAAATGTATGTGCCAATACAAGAGAAACAGCACCAATTTTGATCCTGCAGATGACTTGAGGTGGGTTTGTCCCTAGCTGGAAGGTCAGGGAAGGGGAGAAAAAAAAATCTGTGAAATGACTTGGAGAAAACGGGGGAGGGGGGAATCTGAAGCATTCCTACGCATCAGTTGTCTTGGCCATTGGCTTTTGAATTCCAAAATTTGAGGAAATATGACCCTGGTAAACTGCTGAGGAACTGGCAGGTCCAGGGCCCTCTTTCAGTTGTATCTATAAGCCACACTTGGTGTGTCTTTGTAGCCACTTTTGGAGATGGTCATCTCCTTTTCTTGCTACTGGGCCCTACGGCCCCAGAGACCCTGAGAATCCTTCCTGTTGAGGAACCATCTTGAGATGATACTTTTTTGCACCTTGAATAGCAACGCCTAGGCGCTTATCTATCCACACCTTCAAAACCCAGGTGTTAGTTTTTCAGTACGGCTACTCTATGACAGGAAAACAAGAAATGTTCTACTCTCCTCAAACTTCCTCCGAGAACTGGATAATACAGATTTG
>JANHFK010004095.1:370312-385412 GCA_036250565.1 Sibynophis collaris | reverse complement strand
CGGCATCTCAGCGAGCAAGAGAGACTCAAGTAGGGGAGATAAATCGTTCAGCATTGTACTCCAGGATGTGTTTTTGTATAGGAGGCAGATGGGGGGGGGGAGGGGTTGATTGTGTTTACGAGTGGGGCTGGTCCATCCTGAACTTTTGTTGTTCTCAAATCTTTCTTTACTGACGTGAAGTTTCGTTAGAGGAGTAGTTTGGCTCTAGTAGGCTTTTACCAAACTAAATCCAAATTACAATAAAACAGGAGGCGAACAGGTTTGTTTTCAAACAAAAATATTGTGTCACAATTTTATGTACAGATGAGGCAAAACAAAATGCAGTAGTAATGGAAATCTTTCCAAAAAATAATAGTGACTTTTAAGGTAATACTAGTATAGTATAATCAAGATTATAGCAGGGATTAGTGAGTGGAAGTAGAGCATATAGATAAGACAGTCTCTGGCCAAGCAAGAAAATCAAGGCATAGTTGTTTTCCAAAAAATTGTTGATTAAGCTGCTTGACTAGTCTCATCAGGGAGATGGCAGAGAATGGAAACAAAATAGAAGCGTGAACCTCTCTAAAAGCTGAAATTGCCAAATATTTTGCAGTTAACCACCACTTCAAAAACTTTGGAGCATTTCCTTCCTAATCCCAGTACATTGTGTAGGTGTTCATTACCCATATTAGTCCTATAAATTTCAATTCAACACAAACGCAATTTATAGCCTGGATTTCATGAACTGCATTGGTCCCCAGTATTCTTTCCAAATCCAATCAAGATGCTAATTGTTGCCTTTAAAGCCCTACATGATTTAAGTTATTTGTGGGACCATCTGCCTATGATTGTACAATATCTACGTGCTATGTTAGATCCAACAGGTCAGGCTTGCTCCAGATCCTGTCCATCAGGGAGTGTCATGTGGCAGAATCCTAGAAGAGGCTTTTTTATTGTGTCATCTGCCCTCTGGAGATCAGATTTACCACAATCCTGCTGGCTTTTTTTAAGGCCTTGAAAATCTGGTTTTTGTCATCAATCCCCCAGATGTGTGATTAAACCCATATCATGGTTGTTGTTTGGTTTTTCTGAGCTGCTTTATATGTTATAGTTTTGTTACATGGTTTTTAAATATTTTAAATAATATTAGTTGGCCAGAATCATGAATTTGAGATGGACAGCCATTCAAAATGAATGAACGAGGTATGGTGATAATAACATACACTGTAGGACAGTTGTATTACTTTATGGTGACAAAAACCCATTAAGGTTTTGGTAGCATCTTTCCTAAATTGTATTCAAAACTTGTATCACAAGCTTTTGTGAATAGCAATTCCTTGGTTTCATGGAATGGCTAGATTGATGGATAATTTAAACTGAAGTGCAAAGTGGGGGAAGAGAAGACAAGTTGGTTAGGTAGGTATGAGTTACAAGTGAGATGAATTACAAATATCTTATCAATAAAGAAATGTAATGTGTTAAAGCATCATTATGCTTGTTGAAATCTTTTGAGATTGAATGAAACATTTTGATGTATTTAAATTCAGCAACCTCCCACTCAATGATGGTATTAAAGTCTCATTTTTTTCTTAAATGGTTACTTTAAGGTCTGAAACAGAGTCCTTAGAGGTATAAATGCTATATTACTTTGTCTTTGTTCTGAGACCTGATAACAAATTTGTGTTAATCTTTTGCATACAATTTGCACCATTTGTTTTACATAAAATATAGAGGGGCATTGCTGGCATATATCTTTAATCTTGTGCATTTACCTATTGCCTATTATTGTGATAGATCAAATCCATCTCAAAGAAAATATAGCTAATCTTCAATTTTGAAAACATGAGGTTGGTGGAAAGAAAACGGCTGAGCAAGTCTATGAAGGTTGGCAAAGCAGGAAGGTTGGCAAAAGAAGATAAATGAAGAACCAAGAAAACCCAATATACTGTTTTAAATTTATAAGAATAAGACTGAATATAAAACGTTTTAGTGTCTGAAATGTTTCATTTGATACTAAAAATAATTATGGCATAAACCTTAATATACCTATTTTAATCAACCATGAATCTTGTATTTTTACAACAAATGTATCTTGGAAAAAAAGTACAAATTATGATGATTTTTAATGTTGACTCACAGTTGATAATAAAATTGAATAGGAATGAAGGTAAGTATAAGGATGGAATAATTGAGTCTTTAAAATGTTCCAAAATATCTCTTTTGTTTTATTAAAATATACAAGAGCTTTTAGGTAATGGCTCTTAGCCCTATAAGTCAAGAGATATAATGCAACACTATCATCCTTTCCTGGGGTGGGGATGGAAAAGAAGAAAATGTGGAAACACAAGACGATTACCAAAATAAAATAATCTGGTTTGTATTTACAGAAGATTTCTATAGGATGGATGTAAAGTAAAGACCTTATCTCTTTAAGGATCTTAAACAATTTATTCAGCCTTTCTCTGAATAGTTTTGTTTTAAAATTACTTTTTGAAGACATTAGACCAGTTATGGCTAACCTTTTTGCTGTCGCGTGCCAAAAGCAAGGGGAGCTTGGGAGGGTCACGCTTGCGTGTATCCACACCCATAATTCAATGCTCTCTACCCCTCGCACATGTGCATGTGACACCCCCCATGCACTACTCCCACTTTTGGCACGCAATGGCAAGGTGGGCCCGGTAGGCTTTTTTTTCGGCCTACCCATGTTCCAGAGCCTTTCTAGGAGTCTGGGGAGGGCAAAAACAGCCTTCCTGACCCCACCCAGAGGCCCTCCGGAGGCCGAAAACAGCCTCTTTCCTGACTTCTGGTGGACCTGGAAGGCCCAAAAATCAGCTGGCCGGCAAGCACATGTGTGCTGCATCTGAGCTGGGGCAACGCTTGCGTGCCCATTGATATGGCTCCGCTTGCCACCTGTGGCACGCGTGCCATAGGTTTGCCATCGCTGCACTAGAAGCCCTTTGCAAAGCTTCTAAATGAACCACAAACTACGGTACATAAAGATTCTACCCAATTTCCAATGCAGATAGAAATAGTATTTTTCTGACATCATTTCAATCCATCTCTAGATGCTAGTATAATTGCTGAGTCTTTTGAAATAAAAGGAGCAAGTGACCCGCACAGACCTTCTTAGAAGCAGGTGGGTCTTGAAAGATTGGACACATTTTTCATGTCTTTTAAATTGATTCCAGATAAGATTGATTTATTTTATTCCCATTTATGTAGTTCTGCAGTAACAGCATTTTGTACTTTCAATGTTTCCAATTCTATCAATGTTTCAAGTTATCTTGGTTGGCATAAATAAGAACGTTTTTCTGATTTGATTAGCAAAAAGTAAATGTTTTTGAGAGAGGCAGTTTTAATGAACACTTGAAACTAGATTAGATCATTCCCTGTAGGTATATCCTGCAATTGTGCTGTTTTAGGATGCATCTGCTTGCACATTTATAAGTAATCAAACATTACATGGATTCAGTGCTCTCTTGCCAGAAATAAATGAACTTAGGATGTTAGACGGCTAAAAATATGGCAGTGGAAAGCAGAACAATCATATATTTAAAATAGTCAAATTGCTAGGATTCAAAATATATGAGACCTCAGCTGTAGTTATCTTTGTGATGTAAATTTATCAGCACACATGTGGTAAAGCCAAGAACATGAATTAGAAACCTCCAGTTCAAAACTTGCATATCAAAACACTTAGGATTCTTTTAAAATCAATAAAAAAATTTGCAAAAAAAAAACAACACTTAGGATTCTTAAGGCACTTTTTTGTACTCAAAATGCTTCATACATTCTCTTGCTACAAACATTTCTGGAAGGTAAGCACGTTAATTTTAGGGTATAGAAGCATGCATACATAACTGGGAGACTGTGACTTAGTTCATAGCATTTTTGACAGATTCAAATCTAACTAGTCACTAACTGCATCCTTCCAACTTAAATCTGCTACGGAATAGTACTGAACGTATTCAGCTGTTGTGAAAGTTGCTGAAGCAAGTCTATGAAATGCTTCCAATATCAGGATCTTTAAAAATACAAGGACACTGTCTAGGTAAGAACTTATAGAAATGCCATTTTTAGCAACTAGTCAGTAATGTTTATTCAGTTCTGTAATTACTATTTATATCTTCAATGGTTCATAATTAAAAGAATAATCTTTAAGAGGAAAACATATCCTGGATAATTAGGACACTTCTACATGGTACTGTTTCTATTCCCTATTGCTTCAAAGCATTTGCAAACTAATCATACAGATGCCCTTCACTTCTGACAATTCTGATGAGAACAGCATCAACCAGTCAGTTCCTTGCCAGCCAACAGAAGAGTGCAAAAGTTGTTCATCAGATTGAGCTATCCCACTGAAAATCATTCAGCTTATTCCTGAGCCTGCGCAAAAAGAACTAGGCTACACATACTATTCATTCTTTCTCAGCCTATTGAAAAATAATAAAATGTATTCATACCAATAGGTTGATACATGTGGACCTAATGGAAACATCTTGTCATATGATTTCTTTCTCTTACTACCATTACTTTTCAGACTATAGGCACTGTTTTGAATAATTCATTATGAGATTAGAGTGAGAATGTGGCAAAGTAACCATGCAGTTTCTTATTAATATATTTCTTAATATATTAATTATATCCCCTATTAAATCAGCATGTGCTTAGGTTCTATGCATAAAAGTCTTTTTTAACTGGGTATGGGTTACTCTACTCATCAAAAAGGCAGCTCAATGACACAGACTTTTTGGTTGGGAAGCCAACAGCCTCGGTTCAAGACCTGACCGCATCATGTGACAGGTGTGAGTGTCCTTCTTCGCCTAACTCCTGCCCACTTTGAAAGCATGCAATGCAACTAGGTAAATAAGTACTGTTTTGGTGGGGAGGAAACAGTGTTCCATGATGTCATGCTGGCCATGACCGTAGAAATGTCTTTGGACAGCATGGCCTTGGAGATAAACACCTTTAGTTGGCAATGACTAGCGGAGTAAAATCTGCAGGGACACCTTTCCTTTCCTTACTCACCAATAAGCTAAAATATTACTTTTCTCCATTTGTTTTTTTTTTCTCCACATTCCTTAAATATTTTTTCTCCATTTGTTTTTTTTTACTCCACATTCCTTAAATATTTTCCTCGTTTCTTTCAGAACTTGCAAACTGCTCCCATAGAGCCAATGCATATTTCCAATGCATATGGTACATACAAATAGATAACGGTATATTTTAATATCAGATGCAGTAGCTATATTATGTATGTCTTTTTGATATTATGTGAAACAGCTACAAACACTGTGAGCTTGAATTCTAAATTCCAAATTTAAAAAGGAGCATAGTTAAACAACAACCCAGGAGTCCTGGACATTCTTAGAAGTTATTTAACTTAGGTAACAAACATGCATCGGAAGCAATGGATTTTATAAAGCAATCGTTAATAACTGCTTAAGCTAGAAGAGGATTGAACAATTACCATAAGACCCCATTTATCCAGTTAGGTAAAGATCCACTGCCAAATTAATCTTATTAAAAGGAAAACTGAAGTATTTTACATGTATGAAGCAGTATTTTCAAGTTTTTCAACATGAAATAACCTGCACAACTATGTAGAATCATGCACTGAAATCACATGTATCTTTTCTCAGAAGTATAACCTACTTTGCTCAATGAAATATCATTTGTACAAGTACTTTTTTGGAATTTTGTGTCAGCATCCTATCTATCAGCTCTTATGTCTGAGCTCAAATTGTAGTTAGTTTGGCCTAGGACTATGTGTACTGAACTGAACAGTATATTTTTTTTAAACAAGATTTACATTCAGAGTAAAACAAGTGATGACACACACACACCCCCAAGGACCAGAAATGTATTTTGCCCTAAAAAGATTTTAAGTTTAAAAATTACCATTACTCAAAATTGCATGATACATTGTGACTGAGAGATACTGTTCAGCATTTCTGTGAAATTTGTAACAGAAATTTGTAACATTAATCTATGTCCTCAGGGAAACTAAGGTTAGAAGTTAGTAAAAGAAAAGCTACATTGTAATTGTTTCTTAAATATTTATTTCTATTTTTTATATTGTCAGTCCCTATTTGTTTTAAAACATCTGAAATTTGAACTTCTAGCAAAAATATACATTTCAGTTTGAGGATTGCTACATTGTTCTGCCATCACACTCTCAGCAAAAAAAAAAAAGGTGCAGACTCTTCTAGTGCTGCAAATATTTGTCCTGCATCTCCTAAGGAACACCAAGATGCAAGGAAGAGGCCTTCAGCAAGAGTAGCTAAAAATGAAGGTCTAAGGCAGATGCTGAAATATAAAAATCACAAGCCTTTTTTTTTTTAGTGATTTGCCCACCTGTGGCTCCAAAAGCATGAATTCTCATAATAAAACACATTTCACATCACTCCTGCAAGGTAGAGGTAGAACTTCCCACTAGTTTCATTCTGGAAATAAAGATACAACAAAAGCAAATGCTGTACATCTGTGCTGAGTTGGAAGAAGGGACCTTGCTTCCCCTTAAGTTAGCAAGGAACACAACATTCTGGCTAGTTATACATGATAGCCATCATGTCAGATTGATTAATGGAACTATCCTATGCATAAAGATCACAAAAGATAACTATTATGGGTTTAACTATAGAAAAACAGCACTACAGTATTGGCAGTCTGAAATTGGAACACATGGAAAAAATGTTTGAAGCAGAAAAGTTAACTGAGGAATATTATGGCTGCAAAACAATCTCCAAATAATTTATTTCTGCATAGATGTGTACACGGTCCCTTAAATATTTTAAAGCATTACCACCAGCAAAACATTTTACCTGTCTCCTACAGGTCTGGTTCTCTGGATTTTTAGGGTGGCTTGCAAAGAAAGGATCAATATTTGTAAAAATGTATTTCTAACAAGATACTTTCTGCAACCACAGACATAAAGAAGTGGAGAAAATTATTGATCCATTTTTCACTAGCTTCGTCAATCTAATCAGAAATCCTAGTTAGATGCATCTATTAGGCAAGTTGTTAAAACATACGCCTATTACCAAAAACATGCGCTTTGGTTTGCAAAATTTATTCTGGTTTTTCTTTAAAAGTTGGTAGTAAATTACCTAGATTATAATAAAATTTAAGCAACATGCTTAATATAATAAAATAAAATAAAATAAAATTATAATAAAATTTAAGCCCAGGTCAAATTTCCATTTTGAAGATCATCTTTTTTAAAAAAATAAGCATTTGTTTCTTAAAAGATACTCAAGCTCTGGATCTACCGAGTTGTATATTATGAGTCATAATGGAATATTAATTGGGTAGGATAGCTAAATAATCAAACCAATGAGGCAAAATAGAAAGTTGCCTTATCTCAGTACTGTTTAGACTAGAGTGATTACCAAAGTCCTACTTTTAAACAGAAGTTGGGATTCCTTCACGTAAAGTACATGCTTGTTTGCAACTTAGTCCTCATCCCTAAATGTTAGGCTAAAATGATATTTTGCTAAAGCAAGAGTACATGTTGCCTATGGTGTATCTTTTCTTTCTATTTGTGTCTCAGCAAAACAGATCAATCGTTCTTGTATTTTCCTTCTTGAATAGCTAAGAGCATAAAATAAAACATAGAAAGCTAATTTGTACAAAATCAAACTGGTTTTCGACAAATGTTACCCCCCACCCCACCCCCATGGCAGTGGTGTAGATGGAAACTTTCTTATCACTTGCCTCATGGTTCTTTTAACTCAGGGGTGTCAAACTTGCAGCCCACGGATCAGATGCATCATGCATTGGCCACGCCTACCTCCAGTTTAGCAAAGGGGGGGAAAGTTGCAATACATCACATGACAACAATGTGACGCCGCAAGTTTGACACTCCTGTTTTAACAGGTACTGTGAATTGGAGGCTTCCTCCATGTAAAGCTCTTGCTAAACATTGCTTCATTTGCCCCTTTCTCCCAAAAAATGATGGCACTTAAAAAAAAAAGTTAGTTTGAAAATATTGTTACTTATTAGTGTCATGAAGACAGACTGAAAGTTCTTTTGTCAATTTCTATATCCAAATCCAGAAATGAAAAACTAAAGTAGTATGTAGAACAAGCAGAAAATCTACATGATTTGAGCTAAAATGTCAGGACAATCAACCAATTTAAGCAATTTTTGCATCATCTAAAATTCTGTTGCTGTATACATGTGTAGATGTACTATTTTTGGTATTCGTGGTTCTTCTTCTTTTCTGAAACTGAAGAATCCACTTCACAATGTAGCAAGAAAAACATTACCACAATTACATGACAATGCTCTTAACACCACATTCAACCACCATGTTGATCTATCCTGCACTCAGTAGGACACACTGCAAGTTACGAAAGAAAGAAATCCAACCAACTCCATATTACATCAACATGGTGTAGGCATAATGACTCCACATTACTGGCACAACAATGTGACAAAGTCCTCACACCCAAGAATCTTCTATAGTAAAGAAGATCTATGCTGATAAATTATATTAACAAAAGTTGTCTGGCACACCTATGGAATAAAGCAGGAACAATCATGAAAGAAAAAGGACCCAAAATTGTATTGTAACCCAATTCAAATGTTTGGGAAATATAAAATTATCATAAATTTTTGACAAGACCCATTGAGAAAGAATTGTTAAATGTTTTCCGAACATAGAAAACTTACCATAAAACAATTAAGTTGTCCTTGCCTTACAACCATTCCTTTAGTGATCATTTAAAATTACAATGGCACTGAAGAAATAACTTATGACCAGGCCTTGCAGTTATGAGTTACAGCATCCCCATGGCAACCGACATGCATTTACAATAGTGGCATTGTTCCAGGGTCATGTGACAGCCATTTACAACCTTCCCAGCTATCCAACAAGCAAACTCAATGAGGGAAGCCAGATTCACTTATTGACTGCAATGATTCACTTAACTGTGGCAAAAAAGTCATAAAATCAGGCATGACTCACTTAACAACTGCCTTGCTTAGCAATAGAAATTCTGCTCCCAATTGTGGTTGTAAGTCAAGGACTACCTGTATTCCTAATTACTGATTATAAAACGGTATAGAATGTGTTTGTGCTTGCGGGAAAGACACAAGTGCAATTATTAGGAATCCTCCTCTTGGAAAGGACATGATAAGTTGCACTACAGTTCACAAAATAAAATACTATTGACTCTATTTACTACCCATAAATTACCCCAATTTCACAGGAATCTGACTGCTGCCTTTTAAAATCTTTTACACTGTATTCTCCCCTCCCCAAAAGTGAAGTACTCAGGTGATCAGGATGATTCTTTTTTCTCAAAGTTTAGACAACATTAAAGCTACTTTAGCTGAAATGAAGGATGCAAATGTGTTTTGGCAGCTATCATCCAAGAGAATATGCCATTCCCACTCTTTCAGACCCAGCTCTTTACTGGGCGAGTACCTGAACAGAGAGGGAGAGGAAAGCCCATTTTTCTATGTAAATAAGCAAGCACTATACTAATTCATGAAAAGTTTCAACGATCAGCAGTATAGAATGGGCAGAGGCATGTAAAAACCCATGTGGAAGACAAGCCTTTCAGCCAGAACACATGATCTATTTTTGTGCACTGAGGTTAAAAACTAAAGGTCTTTCCAGTAAAAAAAATTCTGCAAGGAGTGTTCATATTCTTCATGCAACACTTGGATATTTCTTTGGAAAATTTATATATTTGCATAATTTCCTTGTAATATCCTATGATTTACACTTAGGGCCAGCCAAAATTTTTGAAATATAAAAATAACATGTAACAGGAATATGATGAAGTGCTATTTCTGTACCTGCCAATTCAAGGTACTGCTTGCTATAATAATTTGGGCACAATTCATGTTAACCTAATATAAACAATTCAAGTACAATTTACAGGGTGTGTGTAAATTGCCTCAGCAGCTCTGAAATAGTGCTAAGAGCTGAACTGTAGCAACAAATTAAGTTTCATTTAGTGTATGTTAACGGAAGCCCTCTGGTCTATACCTAGTGGTAAATTTCCAATTTTCCACTGTAAGCCACCATATACAGCATAGACCAATCATCTAGTAAAAGTAATTCTAGTAAAGAAATGGAAGACGCAGGAATTTCTTTGCTAATATACAAGCAATTGCTGGATTCCATGGCTTTCACCTATCTGATAAATATAAGCTCTTCAGTACATGTCCTTGTAGATTTCCTGTAAGAGAGGGTGCAGAGAAGTCTCTGTCTCTGTCTTTTTGATCTTCTGCACCAACTGTGCATGCTCAGTCACTAACTGTCTCAAGTCAGCCATTTTTTGCAGCAACTTAGGAAAGAGGTATTGAATGTCTGGGTGATTAGCTTGTAGATGGAACTCAAGAGCTTGGAGAATATTGTCCTGTATCGCCTCCACTTGTTTAACATTCATTAGGCCAGGGCGGTCTACAGGAAAAGAAATACACCAAGTTATTTATAAAACATTTGACTTTGTTACTCATTTTTTTCAATATTTTTACTTTTTCCCCCCCTCAGGAATATTTTAAGAAATAAATGTCAGGCTACCTTGCCCCACAGTATCATGCTTAGGGAGTTTCTTTCATAGAGGAACATTAACTGATACTAAACATCCTCTCCTAGACTTTAATATATCTACAGCCTCAGGGGCAAAATCATAATGCTGCTGAATATAAAAGATGGCAAAGAAATTGGGAAAACCATCAAGATTTGAAAACAAAATCAATTTCAAGCAAAATAACAAAACACAAAAGCATGACTGTGTGTACTCCACCCATTATTTCTTCATAGAAGGAATAAATATTTTGAATTTTTAAAAAATAATCTTAGACTTGACTTTTTGCATGGAAGTTTTGTCTTTTAAAACTATTTTATCACTATTACAAACAAGTTCCCCAACAGTAAAATTCATTTTCTTTTTCTATAAACAAGAGCATATAAAGTTACAATTTCCTTTAAAGATCAGCAATATAACAGCTGATTGAAGATAATGGGAACAGTGCTTTCTCCTCCTAAAAGATGATTTTCCTCTACAGTTATAGCTATAATAAGTCTTATAATTAATAGACTTTTCCAAATTATACCATTTTATTATAGATAAGAACACCAATGAAATTATGTTTTTTTCCTAATTTTATTAATTCATAAAATAGTGTCAGAGAAGCTTAAGGATTCTTAGTTCAGTTATTACAGTCTGGGTATAGCACAATTAAGATTCTGCAATAGAATAACAGCCATAATTTACAAGAATTGAATGATTGGACTACACTATATTAATTTCACATCAGTAGCAATACATGTAGCAGTACTTTTTAGGAGTGGGAAGTCCTAGATTCACCCTCAGTAATGAAAATTCAGTTGGCTATTTAGGCCTTCTCAGCCAATTTTGCTAGAATGTTTTTATATGGAAAAACTTGAGAAGTTAATGTTATATATGATGTTTTGAAGTTCTAGAGGAAGCGCAGGATCTGACAAATAAATTTAGTAGTAAATATATGCTGATCTACAACCATAATAATATTTTGATTAGTATTGAATGAAATCGTTTGATAATATTTTTACTCATCCTATTATGCTTTTAAATTTAATATCACTTATATTAAATTGATTTTATATCCACACACATATTACTCTAATTTTATTATTAATAGCAGGAAAGTTCTGAAAGGTGTTCTGACATAATTAAAATTATATGCTGTGAAACTGCTACCCAATATTGTGACATAAACTGTCAAGAGAATTATTTATCAAGTTCTCTGAATGTGATCTCTAGCTAAAAATGAATTGCCTCTCCTCCTTGCTCAATGTTTTTCTAATGTCTCACCTCCACATAAGATGATGGCAGCTACAAATAGAGACAAGTCACTGTCATCTAGCTCCAGGGCATTGAACTTCACAGCAAATTCAAATTTTGGCTCCATGATTTCGCTGAAGGGCTTGCGCAAGCTGCGCAAGAATTCACGTGTCACAAAAGCATTGCCATTGGCCACCAGGAGTCCATCCTTGTTCATGATAGAGGCAAGCATAGCAAAGATGGCTTCGTGTACCCCATATTTCAAGAGAGTTACTTGATCGTTAAGGTAAAGGCTGATGAAGCTAGGAATGCTCTTGGCAAATTCAGTGAGCTCCCGCACGGTCTCGACTGATGTACACTGGCAGCGGTAAAAAACATGAACACCAATCTCCTTGTATGGTGGCATCCCATTTATCAGTTGTTTCCACACCAGACCCTTTTCGGCTTGCCACAGGGTATCCATGTCATGAATCACAAAAGGCTATGAAGAACAACATATAAAGTTAGGATTTACATGGTAGCCGGTAGCCACAGAGGAAGAGTGTGACAATGCTTATTATTTACACTACTGATCATTTAAAGCCTCCCGTTTTTGTGCTAATCAACAGAATACAATGTACAAACTGAGAACCAGATTCTTCGGGTAAATGTAGCTTAGTCAAATTAGGTTGAAAGTCATCATTATTTTTTATTATATGTAAAAATATGGAATTATATAAAAGTAATAACACTAAAATTCAATTTATGCCTTTATTAAAGCTCCAAAAAATCTGACTTTCAAATATCTTAAAGACTATCTTCTTCATGTAGAATCAATCTATCCTATGGAATCATCTCAGGTGGGAATACTTAGGATTTCCTGTAGGCAGGAGATAAGAAGAGTGGGCCCCCAGAAGTGCTTTCATGGGATGCTCTGCCATGTGGAAAAGCCTTCCATGAGCGGTCTGATTAGCATGTACCTTGGAATTTTTCACAGGACTGTGAAGTTTCTGAGACCTAAATATGATTTCTATTAAGTTAGGTTATATTTGTTGATCATTTCTATTAATAAAAGTTTTAATTGAAGTTCTAATATACAGCTTTTACTGGAATGTAAATTTCTGGCAGTTCATTTAATTACTGCTATCTATAAATATAGTACATCAATCTCACTTAAATCTTTTAAATACTACTATAGTTTTAAAAATAGCATTTACTAATTTATTTTGAGAAGTATGTCTTGCTTAGTCCACTACATAGATCTCCGGAACTGAGGTACTCACAGGGGTGCTACTGGCTTTTCCAGTTAAGATGCCTCGTGCTTTCTTTTTGGTCATGTTGAAATTTTTCAGGTAGGCATTGTAGATGTGCTTGGAAAAGACTTTCAGATCAGCCACCTGCTGATTCTGGCAGCTGATTTCAGTAGCTGTCAGTCCTGCCACTAACTTCCTTTTTTCAGCTTCTGGCATACGGCCAAAACGAATGGCTAAAGAAACAAAACAAAGCAGGTGGCTTAAAAGTGTTGAGCTAAAAAGGTAAAGACCAGTTATTTTTATTAACATGCCATCATATCTTTTAAAACTGCTTTTTGTTTGTAACATAACATTATAGAAAAAGACAAATATAAATATATCAGTTTATATTCCATCTTTTCTTCAAAGAGTTTAGGGAAAATATACACAATGTTCCTCATTTTATCACTGTAACAGCTGTGAGAAGTATGTTAGGCTGAGAGACAGACTTTAGCTCAAGGTCACAAATGAACAGTATGGGTTGAGTGGGATTTGAACGGAGGTCATCTGGTTCTAATCTACTGTTCAAGTTACTATGCCCACACCTGCTGCTCCCAGACAAAGCTTCATTTTAAATGAATTCATTTTAAGCCAAAAATATAGCAATATCTTTCTAAGGGCATTCTACAAAAAAAAGTAAACACATGCAGGGTGACACAGTTAATAATAATTACCTCCCCAAGTACAATGCTGATGAGGAGTGCAAGGTAGCATATCCTGTGTCAGCAGGCTTCTCCAGGCAAGCAAAGGCATGTCTTTTTGGTGGAAAGAAACTTTCCATTCTTCTGGATGGGTGCTTTTGTGCTGACTGAAAGGCTGAGTTAGTAGGCATTTTCAAATTTATGGCACAGCAGTACAAACATATTGCTACACACAGGCAAACCTGAGAGGAAAAGTACTACCTACTGCTCTAAAGCAAATGCAACCATTCCACCTCCTGTCAGCTCATATATCAGTTGGGATCAGGAGATCAAATGTTAGTTCATGTGTCTTCAGTTCAGTATCAACAGTTTAGACATATTGTACAGATTATTGTAGGATGTTAACCGTTCATAGTCAAAAGCAGAGCTTTTACTGCAGTGCCATCTAACCTGGAATGAGGGCCAGCATTCACTGAATTCCCATACAGTTGTCCAATTGGACACTGACTATACAAATTTTGCTTAGTTGCAACAAGCCTGCATTAAAATCACTGGATGCCTTCACATAAATACCCTAGGATTTTCTAATTTAGTTTTTTCTTTATGCAATATAGGCATCAACATAAGGAAACATACCAAACACTCTAAAAATGCTTTAAGAAAAGTAACAAAAACATGCAATTATTTAGAATATTTTTATATAGATTTCATAGGGAAACGAATTTTATTTTTGTTCGGGAAATGCAAATGAAGCTTAGTCCTTCAGGGACTAATATTTTGGGACGCATAGACCATATTTTAATTTTATGTTCAAATGATATTTGAGCTTTTAGCGCTCATTTTATTTGATATTGATTTATTAGCTACTGTAATTTAAAGCAGGGTACCCATGCTTTAAATATATCTTTTTTCAAAGTCTATCCAGTTCCTCAAATTTCTACCCCTTATTAAATTTTATAGTAAATATATAATTCCACTGATCTCACTATAACTCTATGCTTCACCCCTACCCAGAGCAAGAGGAGGGAGATCTCACCATTGTGTGACATGCCTAGTGAAAGGCATTTCTGAAAGCGGCAGTACTGGCACTTGTTTCGGTTCTTTTTCTGAATTTTACAGTTCCGCTCACATTTTTCGTACTCTAGCTTCATGCGGATCGTTCGACGAAAGAATCCCTGTTGGTAAATGATAAGACAGATGTTGGAAACAAACAAGATGTTTCATTCTGATATTAATAGCCTTTTCAGAGGTGCCAGGTTTACTATTACCTTAGATCTTAGGACATTTTCAAGATATTTTCAGCAATAAGTAGATGCCTTAAACCTATTACCAAAAAAACTAAGATGAAAATATGCATGCATGCAGAAAATAATGATTGGGAGGTGGGGGAGAGAACCTAAATAAATATGTTTAATATATATAT
>JANHFK010004095.1:350360-362311 GCA_036250565.1 Sibynophis collaris | reverse complement strand
AGTGAGCAGTTTGGGGCGGGTGGACGGAGCCTCGTGCTGCTTTTGCCACCGGTTCTCCGAACCAGCCACTGCTTCTCTTACCTACTCGATAGAGCCGGTCCGAACCGAGAGGATTTCACCCCTGAATCAGAGACATCATTATGACACTGGCTGTTGCTGCTGTTCAACTGACTAGCACAGGGCTGTCAAACTCCTGGCCTGTAGGCCGGATAGGTCACATGCTCACCACGCCCATACCTGGTTTAGTGAAGAGGGGGAAAGTCCCGATATGTCACGTGATGACGCCATGACAATGTGAATTTGACACCCCTGGACAAGCAGTTCTTCCTATTATCTTTATAGCAGCATTTATGGTAACTATGGCCTATTAAAGTTCAGCAGAACAGATAGTCCTATTGCAGTGGATTTCTACAATTATTATGGCTAAAATTATAATGGCACTAAAGCATATAAATGATATAAGGAATAATGTGAACACTGGGATTCCAACTACAGTGAACTAGTCTCAAGAGTAACTTACCAACAATGCAAAACTGTGATATTGCACAAGCAACTCAGAAAGAAAAACATGAATAGGAAATCTGACTTTTTTTTCAGTGCTGTTATAACTCTGAACGGTCACTAAATGAACTACTGTTAAGTTGAGGACTGCCTGTATACTATTTAGGATTTCTTTACAGTTCTGTAATGATTTCTATGCTGCAGAAAAAAAATCAGCAATTGGTATGCCAAGTCGTTAGGAGAAAAGACAAAACCTTGTGACTTTGTCCTTCCTCCCAGCAACTCTCTTTAGATTAATGGGAGGCAATGCAGGGTTTCCTTCCCTTAAATAATCCAGCCAAAAATCCTTGATTATTTAATAAAGAAGAAAATAAAGATAGCATGAGTGTTGTGCGTGCGTGCATGCGTGCGTGCATGTGTAGAAGATATGAGTCTTATGCCTTTCTTCTAATAACCTTTATCAATATTCTAAGAGAACATGTGCATATGATGAGCATGTGCAAAGGGTTGTGTTAAAAAAATGAATGCATTTATTTAACCTCCAACTTAGCAATTAGGCAGTCTTCAAAAACAAAACAAAACAAAATCCCTACCTGTAGATGAAGTTACGGAAGATAAAACAAAGGGTTTCCTGCATTCACATTAGATTGGATGTAAAACATATTCTGTCTCACAGTTCAAAAGCTAAGCTACTATATTCACATATGATGCATTATTCCCCAAATTTTTATTTATGACTTTATGTACATTCAGGTTGCCTAGTCTAGCTGCAAGACAGTAAAACAAATCTAGACAATCCTGATAAGTAGAACCTTCATACAGTATGTCAAACTTGGTTTTGCTCCCTAACCCCTCAAAAGTAATTTGAAATAAACTTTGAAAAATGAAGAATAGATGAAACAATCAACTAATTAGTGCTCTTTCTAAGTGACTTAAGAATTCAGAAAGAGAGAAACACACACACAAACACACACTCAGTGGGGCGAAGAGAGAATAATTCAGTCAATGCTCTGCTTCTGAGCTACACAGCTTCTGAAGTAACAGAACTCTTCACCCTCGCCACATACATTAAAAATGAATTATTAGAAATTCTATCCCACATATATATTTTAATATACATGCCATGCATTTGCCTGGCCCTCTTTTTACCATGGGGAAAAAAATCTGGATACAAGGGAAATCTACCCAGCTGCAAAAGTATTAATCTTTCTATTTCTGTGAAAATGTTACTATGAATTGGGAAACAAAAATGTAGATATCAACTATTTTGCAGCAGCTCCAATAGTGTTGCTCCAATGGCAGGAATAAGAAAATGCAGACAGGATTGATTCATTTTTTTGTAAATTCTTTGCAGATCCTTATAACTCCTCCTAAGCATACAACAGCCTTGAAAAAGTGAAAAGAGAACTTGGCAAGAATACTATCTGCAATCCAGAATGGAGTCTGTGGGGCTGCAAATCATCCACAAAATTCTTAACTTCCTTGTAAGTTCCATTAAAGCTCTATAGAACATGTAGTTGAAGAAAAACATAATAATTGATTTGACTTCAGGAGATAGAGTGATGGAGGTGTTCATGTTTCAAAGATCTTTAGAATACGATATTAATTTATAAAGCATGTATCAAGTAGTCAAAATAGTGACAAATTTCAATTTATTTTAGTGTAGTTTTTATATGTTGTCTCTGAACCAGAAATAAATAGGTAGGGAAAAATATGGAGTGACCCAGGTCATGATTCTAAACCTCCAGAGAACAAGCACAATTCTAGGACATATATTCCTATTTTTATTCACACCAGTGGAAATAAAGTAGTACATTGTACCTATTGCGTTTACATAAGTATCAATCAGCAACTTATTCCCAGAACTCATTTTAAAAGAAGTTATTAATAGGTATCTGCTTTGTATACCTGAATTACTAAAAGGAAAAACAACTTTTTGCACAAAGTGCACTATTTTCCTATTTATAAATGATAGCAGTTTCCACCATGGTCTTAATGCTGTCCAAGATCATATTCAATGACAGACTGTATCTAATTGGCAGACAACCCATATATTGGCAGAACAGACTTGCAAAACAGGAAATGCTGCTATGTATCACTATTATTGCTACAGATAGGCAGAACCTCTGGGAAACTTCCCAAGGACATCAGGTCACAAAACAACATGTTAATGGTACCTGGTTACTGATAAATGGTACCAATTACATTCACAAAACATTGGCCACTGTTATAGAATTACAACTTGCTCTCCATTCTACTCTATCAAGCACAACTTATTTCAACTGTTGCATGCTCAGCTTTGTATCAGATTTGACATTATCAAGCCAACATGTTCTTTGCTTTCCCTTCTTCTTGTTTCAAACCATTCCTAGCATCATGGCCTTTGTCAATAAATTTGTATGCATGACATGGCCAAAGTAAATCAGACATATTCTTATGATTTTAGATATTAAAGAGATATTAAAATCCATGGATATAATTTTTGTCACTATTATCTGAAAACTTCTGTTGTACTTTCACTAGTAACTCCATCATAGCTTTAGATATATATCCAGTGTTTTTATTTTCATCAAACATGTGTAAACCTGTTTTTTACCTTAAATTTCACAGATAATATGTTAAAAGAAACAAGTTTGAATGCATTTATTTAAAAAATCTCTAGAACCAAACTTCATCACAGCATCAAGAATAAGGACCAAATAATTGCCCTTCATCCAATCATCTTTATGTGGGCATAAAGCTAGTAAGAATTGCCGAGAGTTTCTCTTATCACCCTCAAAACATTTGTGAACCTCTAGGAAAGTTGTGGAGTTAATTACCTCTCTTACTATGAATCAAAAGGGGCAAGGAGCTGATCAATTTTAATTATCAGGGTCTAAATATTGATCACTTTTGAGTATTCAGTAGGAATCCTTGCATTCTCATGAATCAAAACAAAGTAGACACTGGAACAAAATAACATTTTTATTAAAAGCAGTAATAGATAAAATAACAACCAAAATATATCTGACGTAAGGAAGATATTAAGAGAATGAGTGCAGTGACCTAAAAGCTGTCAGGCAGTGTCTATTGAGAGTTAACATATGCATAAGAAGGCTCTTCAATGGTAGGATTAAGTCATTTTTTTTCAGACTGTGTTAAAGCATCATCTGAAGTAGAAAGAAATTGAATACTGGATTTGGGAGCTTTCAAGCCGCAGAACCATCTCTCTACCAAGAAGGATATCAAGGTTTTCCATGACCAATAGAAAAGTGGAAATGCCCAAGCTATTTCCAGAAAAGAAGTGCACTAAATATTGAGTTGGGGTATTTACCAATAGAACAGTGACTGAAACATATATGATTTTATCAACTATAAAGCTGTAAATAGCAATCCTGACTGCAGGAGTTTTTGGTTTTGTGCACCCAAGAGATTTGGGCACTAAGACACTCACTTTTCCTTAACAACAAAAACAACAAGCTATCACACAACGCTTACAAACGAATATTCTTTTCTAAAAGTGGTAGACATTTAGCAATTGAACATTTAGTAAGTAGAAACAAACTAGAACTAAGAACATAAGTATGGCCTTCAAAAGGACATGACACAGCAATGTCTCCCTTTTCATGGCAGGTGGCCTGGCTAGTATTTCCATCACAACTTTGTTTTGGTGGAAACTATCTGCTTCTGTAGATAATGTAATCTCCTTGCTTGCCATTTCATCCACCCGACCAATGCCAATAAGCAAATCACCAGTGCTACTTGAAAGATTAAAATCATCACAATAGGGTGTAGAGCAATATTTAGTACTCCATTTGAACTTGGTGACCATCCCAGGAGCACCTCCCACCAGGCATGGTCTCCAGCTGATGTAACCTTGGCTACAATCTGGGCAATTTCCTGATTGTTGTGGTGAATTTCAAGAGCAGCATTTTCACCCATATCTCTGAGTTTCAGTAATTCTTGCTTGAGAGAGGGGTGAGAAAGCAGATTTTTAAGAGTAGAAAGGCCAAGGCCAAGTGAAATAGGAAATATTTCTTTATATAAAGAGGGATAGGCTTTCATATGTTGTACAGTCCAAACAGGTACACGAAATTGGAAATCACATCCTACAATCACACTAATATTGCAAAAGCAACGATTAATATATGGCAGCATAGGTTGGATGATGACACTATTAATGATTATAAATTCGCATGGAGTTCTAACACAAATACAGCCCTTGCCAGTATATACAACAGTAGACATTTCTTCTTGGACTACATCAAAAGAACAATGAGAGTTATTTATAAGCTGAGGAGAAAAGCATTCATGGTGCTCTTCTAAACTGTTATCATCACATACAAAGCCTAAATTCTCTTTTTTAACACAGCCCTGCACATTAACGCTTTGCCACTCACCATCCCTCAAGTGTGCCCATTTATTAGAGTCTCTGGAATACATGACCAAGTCTTTGTCAATCTGGAATCCCAGGGGCACTATTGGATAGATAGGAATAATCTGAGCGGCCTCCACAGTTATTAAGAATAACCGCAATATGTTTTGAGTAGAGTCATAAGATGCATTTAGCAATCTCCACCAAGCTTCTAAAGCAATTTCACCTGGTGTGAGTTCTGGTCGAATTAAATTGTTTACCTCCATGGGAATTTTTCCTGCCTTAGCTTCTCGAATCATATCCATGATTACATTTTGGGTGATTACCTGGGCTTGTCCGCATGCTAAAGCCAATGAAACATTATTTTGGAGAGACTGAATCCCAGAGACTATCAGTATGTTATCATTTTCTAAAATTGTTTCCCAGACTGGAAGCACTTTACTGATAGCTTGTGGTTGTTTTGTGAGTTGTGAGAAAGATTTGGTTAATGGGGCAGTAAGTTTTCCTATTTGTTTTGTGGAATATGAAAGTTTATTAGCTAATACTTCTATGTTGGCTGCATCTATAAAAGAAACTCCCGCCCCCAGGGGACCCAGCCAATCTAACAATTCCCTTTTTATTCTTTCTCCATGGTGTACTCCTTCCCACATTTTAACCCATTCTATCCAACCTCTGTGGCTAATATCAAGAAAAGGAGAACACTGGGGCACTTTCTGTGACACATTCAAACCTTCAAAATTAATCTGTACCTCCTTCAGAGAGGTCTGTGGGTTCTTAACAATTTGCTCAGGCTGATCTAATTTTAATACATGAGATCCAATAATTGGATTTTTCATATGGCGCAGGGAAAGAAGGTCTGTGATCAATGGGTTAAACTGAAGAACTGTTTTGTTTTGAAAGCCTAGTTCTAACTGATACAACCCCTGTTCACTATTTTTTTCTGTTATGGAAATATGACCATAGAATTTAAACTTAACAGAGGATGCTCTTTGATCACAATGTGTTCCTTTAATTGGAACTACCCAATCTGGGGGTCCCTGTCTAATTAAGTCTCTTCCCTTTAATTCCCAGTCATGTGATTCCCAATTAACAATCGTTTGGGTGATTTTTTTCCCAGAAGGTGAAATTAAGGATAGCTGCAAATGATTTTTAAGAAATTTATCATGTTGGGATCCAACAATAGTTCTCAGATGCAAAGGTGCACCAAATTTCCATAAAGCAGCAGAAATTAGGGCAATGTCACATGAATTGTCCTGGGTTACGCTCTTTCCAGTTCTGTGGGACTCCAAATGTGTTGGCAAAGGTCGGCATGAAACAGGTATATGAAAAGTTGAACTGTCCATTTGCATGTCATAACAAAAATGTCCAATTTCTCCACTAGCCTTGACAGTACAATTAGCCAAATCTCTCCAATGGCAGGTGACTGAGTCTGAAGCAGCATGGAATATGTACAAGCTCTGGAACACTCCGGGGTTGGAACTGTTGGCATATAATCCATGCATGCGGCATATCAACTTTATTTCAGATGTTCCTCCTTTTGGAAAACAAGCCCACAGTTTCACAGGGATGGTAGACGCATTCTGGGTAGCAGAAACAAGCATCCATCCATTCCACAGGCACAGCAGCAAAGACAACATCTTCGAAAGCATCTGAGAGGGAAAAACACAAACAGAATCTCCAAAGCCCCTATTGCCTGGATGTGCAGTACTTGAGAAAGTATTTTAGGTGCTCCTGCTGCTTTTAAGTCAGAGTGTTAATTTCTTCTTTACAACTACATCACTTAGTGACAGAAATTTTGCTAACTCAAGGATTAGCTGCATTTTTAAAAAAAGTTCTATCTGCCTTAAGGAGAAGGAGCCCATCTAACTACACTTGTTAAGACCTGATCTCTATTCAGGCTACACTACTCAAAAATATCTATTACAATTGGACAATCAGAGGCCAACATTACATCTACTGAAACTGACCTACAATACTTAAATCATATGACTGATACGTCTTGTAAATTGTTGTGCAAATTAACCAATGGGCTCTCAATCTTTCTTCTTATAGAACCAAATATGCAAGACTTTTTCTACTTCAAAAAATTCCATTGGATGCTTGCTTTCATTATAATGTAGATCAATAAAGTTTTGTTCCAGATGAGTCAGACACATACATCTAACAATATACAAGTGGTTTTCTATTGTTTTCTTCCAAGTTGTTTTATTCTCCCACCCATGTCCTAACCAACCTTGACCGTCTTTAGCTTCCAAGACCAGATAAGGTACTTATGCACACATGGTTCTGGATTTGCCTTCCTTCTATTCCTGAGACAAAAAATACTGTACATCACTTCCTGTATCTTTGTCCCAACATCGATACTGTTGCCACAATTCTGCAGCAAAGTTAATAAAACTGTTCCCTGCATAGAAAAAAAAGCACATTTCCTATTTGGTAACTGGTCCATCTGGACTAGGAAGAAACAGTGTTTGCAGCAAGAGATGACATGCTGCTTTTTCCCAGCACAAAGAACCAACCTTTTGTTTTCTTATCTTTACATCTTCAGGATGTAGAATGGGAGTGGGAAATCTTGCTTCTAAAACCTTTCTGTTCCTAAAGTGATATGCTCCTAGGCATTCTTCTCTCTTCCTACAAGTAGCACTCTCTTAGCACCATACTATGCCGTTCACTAAAACACCTAATGCTTTCTAAGAAAAGTAAAGAATGAGAGCCTAATCCGATCCAATGCTACTGTACAAGAGTGGACACTACAATCTGATGCCATGCCAAGCTACAACAATTTCCACTCACCAAAGTGGTAGTTATCCATACTTCTTCTTGTGTGCCACAAAGCCAAACTGCTGTCACTGCTGTTCTTGTCATTAATTTCACTTGTATGTATTCTCTACCGACCCACTACTGAGAAAGGCCAAAGCCAACCTGAGGCCAGCTTCTGAGTAAAAGCAGAGCACCAAAAGAATTTGGAAGGCATATGAGTAGTACACCTTCTTCACAGTTGAATCTGCATCTCATTGTCAGCTTTCTTCTGGCAATGAGATGGCATTGTGGACACCCACAATGGAAAATGTGGAATGAGAATGTGTAGAGGGCACCCTGCAGATTGTTGATATTTGTGAGGTTTTCTCTATATGACACACAATGTTTTACTGTTGTTTTTTTTATGGAAAACATTATATTCTTGATTTGGCTTCAGCCTACCACAGAAGAAAGCTGGCAATAAGATGGAGATTCAACTGTGAGGAAAAGTCCTGAACTACCAATAAGTGATCCAACTCCAAACCAGCATAAGGAAATTGTAGGAATGAGTCCACAGACAGCCAGATCCTGCTACCTGCTGAAACAGTTCACTTCATAAGTCTTTAATTAGGATCTACTCCATGTTTAAACAGTTTAAGTCCATGGTTTTCCTTCATTTCTGTTTTTCATTACTTTCATTACTATCAGCTTCCCAGCTGGAGGATCACTCAGAAGTAGTCTTATCAATTTTGCAGGATTTTTTCAATGATACAAAGTTAATTTGGAAGGATGAGAAAAAGATCATGTGGTTCAGGAAATAAAAGACCTGACAGACTAATACAATTGTTCTTGCTTGTTCCCGAAAATCTTGCCTGAGGTTGTAAAGAACTCTATAGATAGCCTAAAAACTGAAACAAGTACTTCCCCCAGTTCTACCAATTAAATATGCATACTATTTATTAGTATACATATCCAGTACAAAGTCACAGAGGGATGTTATGCTAACACTAATGGTATTTGAATTAGGAGGCAGCAATTTAATCCACACATTTTTGTCCATCCCTACATTATGGTAATCTAACAACTTTTATCTACTGAATCTTAGTCTGCCTTACACTGTTGTAGTAGTTATTCCTTGCTTTGCTTCATTTTCTTTTTTAAAACCATATCTCTTCCTCCAGTAAATCTTTACCAAGTTTCTTGCCCTTCTACAAATTATTAAGTATAACTGAATTATCAAAGCAATTATTTCTTGTCTCCTTCACCAACCATATCAGCACCATCATGTCTCACAATGAAAACAACATTTTCAGTGTATAAAGCAAAAATGAGTGAATAAATGTGTGAATAATTTACATAGCCTTGTAATATTGCAACCCAAAAAAACTATCCTTAGAGTTCCATGAAAGAAAGAATATAGTGTACAAAGGACACTGAACTTGGATTGGGAAGACCCAGGTTTAAGTCCACCTCTGACAGAAATTTACTATATGACTTTTAGCTAGTCACTATGTCTAGGTAGCTCAACCTACCTTTTTATCACTAGGTAGCTCAACCTACCTTTCTTGTTTAAGGACAACTGGCAGAGAGAATGCAATGTATCTTGCCTTGACCTTTTGAAGGAAAGATAAAATCTAAATTTGTCAAATACAAGTATCTGGTGATACATGCTATGAATTTAAATAAAGACATTTTGAATCTATCACATTACTTATTTGTATACAAAAACAAAAAATCACAAATCCATCCATCCTGCTTTCTTCATTTAGCATCATTAAAGGTCTCAAAGGAAAACTACAAATAAAAGGCAGTGTGTGACAGGTCCTTTCCCAGACATAGTTTAAAATATACGCAATTAGCAGATAGCAGCATATACCAACCTTAAGTGATTTCAGAAGCTAAGCACCACAAAGTCCTAGTTAATATCTGGATAGCTTGGGAATTCTATAATTATAGGCAAAGAAAACTGAATAGCATGTCCATGAAATTACCAGAAGCATAACTTGAGTTTACCTTCAATTAGATCAATTCATTGATACACACACAGACACACAGGAAGGGAGAGAAGGAGGGAGTCAAACTGACAGACAGACAGACAACCCCTTCCCAAGCATTTAATATTACTGAATTGGTAAGCAATATCCAAATTGGGTGTTAAGGGAAAAATGGTCACTAAAAGATGTGTGCATTACTCTTTTGCTATGGGATTGTCTACTTAAAATGTTAAATAGATTTCTTTACTAAATGAATATTTTATTCAATTTTTCAACCAAGTAAAAATAGATTGGAAGACAATGTTTCTATGCTGTTTCCCCCAAAATAAGACATACCCTGATAATAAACTCAATTGGGCTTTTGAGCGAATGGCAATAAGGCCAAGCGCTTATTTCAGGGTTCAAAAAAATATAAGACAGGGTATTATTTTCGGGGAAACACGGTAGAGACATTAATATTTTTTGTCTGTTTGAAAATTAAAATGATCATTGCTTACTCATTTATCCCAGTACATTCTCTTGCCAGTACAAGTGACTTATTATTTACTGAAATTGATATTTCAGTAAGTGCATATCAATATATTGGATGTTTTGGTAATATTTTGCAACTGCTCCTGAATGCAACTTGCAGATTTCCATGGAATACATACAGAGTTTCAAAGAAAAAAAATGTAGGATCATAATGACTAATACATGTATCATGGGGGAAAAAAAGAGAAAACGGAATTTGAAAACAATATTTAAGAAAAGATCTCAACCACAAGAAGACCAAGATTTGTTGTTTAGGATCTAGTGTGCAGACATGGGATAATTGTTTTATATTACAGGATAGTATATTCTTGTTAACAATTAAAGAAAAATGCCTTTTAAGTAAGAGCTTAGCGGCACCAAATGAGCAGAGAGGAAGTGGGTTTCTCACCACTGGATGCATTCAAACAAAGAGTACACAGCCATCTGTCACAATTGCTTTGATTTGGATTCCTGCACTGAACAGAGGATCCTGCACTGAACAGACGGATTCAACGTCTAAATAATGCTTTCCAGCTCTCTCAGTCTATGACTGAGAACTTTTCTTACAAGAAAAAAGCATGCAGATTTTTTTATTAAGAGTTTGAAAAATATTTCAGAGATAAAAGATTAGAATTAGGATAACAAATTAGGATTAGAATTAGGATAGCAAAAAAAAAACTGAGTGAAGTGTTCCTTTCTGTCTTTTGAATATATCAACCAATATTAAAATGGTTGGGAAGAAGTGTCCCGTTTCTTAAACTCTGAAAAATTTTGCTCTCTGCATATACAGATCCTACATAAAGAGAGCCTCCTTTAGAAAAGAGTTGTGGATACGATTTCCAGAAAAATTACTTAACCTGTTAATCTGTTGCTTCAGGGGAAAAAAAAATTGTAATCTTAAACCAACATACTGATTGCAATATATGCTTTGGGGAATATGTTATAGATGTGTGGTACACTACCCCGATATAGGAGTTTAAATACACATCCAATTTGGTTTTTTTCTATTTTTTATGGGCAGGACCCCAGTGAGATTAATAGTAAAATAAAATGTTGAAAAGACAGTGTTAACTTGTACACTAATAGTGGCCATTCACAAAATTGTTGTTAGATATGATACATACATTGTTCTAGAAATTTATTTAGCCAATAACTTTACTCAAGTAGCTTAGAGAAATCGATAGGGGCAAATTGTAGATAAAATTTCAAGTAGTTCAAGCATGTTTTGCCTTCACACAGTAGGAAAAATGTTATTGCAGAGTTTAAAATGTTATATTGGTTTTCAGTATTCCATAAATCTGAAGTCTATAAGAGGAACAACATTCCATGCATCGTCTTTCATGTTTCTTACCATATTGTATGTCACTACTGCTAATATTACATTGACATTAATAGAATGCCAGAAAATTATTTTAGAAGCAAAACATTATCAAGAGCTTAAATGTAAGTTACCAAAAAAGTATTATAGAAATTTGAATGCTTAATTTCCAAAGTATTAATAGGACTATGACACCACTACAGTTTTTTATTTCTTCTGGTTAATACATAGAGAAGACTGATTTACCGTACTTTTGTATAAAGATAAAAACAAAAGCATAATGGAACCAATCCTTTAAAACACTACTATTAATAGTGCAATCGAACAATTATATTGGTTGTTTTAGCACACTCTAGCTCTCTAAATAGCATATTTTAATTCTAAAACTGCAGAGATTTATTTCATATAATGTGTTTGCGCAGAAAGGGCCCGTAACCTGGGAGTCCTCCTGGATGTATGGCTGTCTCTAGAAGATCACTTGACAGCCGTCACCAGGGGGGCTTTTTACCAGGTGTTCCGGATACGCCGGTTGCGG
>JANHFK010004095.1:330979-344114 GCA_036250565.1 Sibynophis collaris | reverse complement strand
GAGGTATTTGGTCGCTGGAGGCGGTCCTGCAGATAGCCAGGTCCCAAGCCATGGAGCGCTTTAAAGGTGGTGACTAAGATCTTGAAGCGCACCCGGAAAGCCACAGGTAGCCAGTGCAGCTCGCGCAGGAGAGGTGTCACATGGGAGAACTTAGCAGCTCCCAAAATCCCACGCGCGGCCGCGTTCTGGACTAGCTGCAGCCTCCGGGTGCACCCCAGGGGGGGCCCCATGTAGAGAGCATTGCAGTAGTCCAGGCGGGAAGTGACGAGAGCCTGAGTGACTGTGCGTAGGGCACCACGTTTGCCAGTATGCTTTGAGGGAGAGAAAAAACGGTGAGTGGCGGATGATATTTGAGAGAAATAAACACTCAGCAAGGAACCAAGCTAGCAATTGAAATGTTGTGGTGGGGAGAAGGAGGAGGAGGAGGAGACATCCTGGGCAGAAAGCAAACAAGGAGGATAATTAATTTCTTTTTAAATGCATCAGTCTTCTGGAGTGATATATTTCAGGAGGATAGGAGAGATGCAGCCTTAGCATGAATTGCTGGCTTACAGATTAGAGCAACAACGGAAGGCAGGGGAGGGAGGAAGGGAGAAAAACCGCTAAAATGTTGAACAGAGAGTGTAGGAAATAACCAAATAAACTGTGGGAGTATTAAGAAGGAAGCACAGAGAAAAGGCGATGATAGGATTCTGTGGAAATGTCTTTGAATAGCAGGACAAACCTGAAACCTACCCACCCCGGATCTTTTGGATGACATCACATAATTTAACAATAGCAATAGCATTCAGACTTATATACCGCTTCATAGTGCTTTCCCGCCCTCTCTAAGCAGTTTTACAGAGTCAGCCTATTGCCCCCCAAAATCTGGGTCCTCATTTTACTGACCTTGGAAGGATGGAAGGCTGAGTCAACCTTCACCCTGGTGGGATTTGAACTGCCAAAATGCAGCTAGCAGTCAGCCGAAGTAGCCTGCACTGCTGCACTCAGCACTGTGCCACCTATAGCTTATTTTCTGTTGATTCTTCCATTCTGACAGGTAAGAGACATCTTAAATATCCAATTTTCTTATCTTATTCTTGTTCCTTGGGGAGGGTGGGAAGTAAGTCAACCTACAGTATCCACTTAAAGAATATTATAGCAAGAGAAATATTTGTGTTCACGGTAGGATTTTTATCTATCATATTCCTTTAGCTGTCTGGCAATCACTTCCTGTATAATATGGGGTAGGCTACAGTGCTGCATACCAAAGGAGGAACTGGCAAAAAAAGTGTTCCTTCTCTCTCTTTAGCAAAAGCTAAATTACCAGATCTGGGCTGCAAAAATCCAGGTGACCCCTAGATGGAAGCAAAGAGGTACATTTTTGCTGCTTTCTACTCATAGCCCAGTGATTTGCAACCTAGATGGGGTAGCCCCAGCAAAGCTCTGTTTGGATCTGTTCAGCATCCAACTCACAAATGTTCCCACAAATGTTGGACCTTACATTTAATGCACAAATGCCTAAAGGTGCACCAGTCATACAAATTATATATGGGCCCCAACTTAATTGCTCACTCCTAACTACAAACTGCTGAACATGACCCCTGAACATTGCCATCTTTCCCACCTCTATATGAAAATGAAAGCCATTCTTCGATAGGGACATTGAAGGTAGGACAAGCCTATACCGAAGGAATAAGCTTCACAAAAATCCCCAAATGTACAAAACATTCTGATTCAAGATTCAAAGCACATTATAAAGCATCCTTTCACTAACCTCCTTGACATGGAACGTAGGATCTTCCGACTTCTGCTTAAATTTTCATTTGTGTTTACTAACTGTAAAGAAGAAAAAACCCACCATGAACTCCCACCTGCTTGGCAAGGGATGAGGGTGCTACTTTTGACAGTTGGAAAGCATCATATGTGAAGCACAATGTTGAAATTAGGAGATCAAGCTAAAGTTAAGAAGAGGATATTTGGCCTCTGCTTTAAATAAGATAACAATTGGAACATATCCAGTCAGCTCAACTCTTGTCCATAACATTAAAAGAAGTACGATGCACCCCAACGTATTTCTGTATTTTTTCTTTTATACTAATAGACTGAATTATGTTTCTGATAACAAGGCCAAATAACACACTATCCAAGGTAAAATCTTGGTCTTCTCCTGAGGGAGAAAAATATTGATAGTGAATCACAAAGATATCATGTAAACAAGAAGCAGCATTTTGGGGCTGGTTAAGATTCCATCTTCTGTGTTGGAGCAGAGACCATGAGTAAGTTTCATTATTGGACATTGACTATGTATTTATCTATCTAGTTTCTGAGATTTCAGCAGTATATTAAAAGAGAAGTGTTATCTTTAAAATAAATTATAACACATATCTAAGGAAAATCAAATCCAATCTTAAGAAAATAGTATCTGATTCTTTAGAAAAAAATTAGAAATTCTTTAGAAACAAGAAAAAGCATTCTTTTTTAACTATATTGGTACATTAAATAGCTGTATAAGCTAAGGATTGCTATTTCATTGCAGTTTCCCCTCAGCATTATTTCCATCATGAAAGAGCAAAGCCCCACAGAAAAGTGATACGGGAAGAGAGAATTGCTGGGAAAGTGAAAATATATATATTTTCGTAAAGTCAGAGAAACTGACAGAGAAATCTGTTGATAGAAGTGGCATTTTGAAAACTTACTCTGCCTTTGGTGCGTTCCAGCTGCTCACGCTGCCCACCTAGTTCTTCAATGATGTCACTACCAATTTGATCAGTTTCTGCGGCTATTTGGTGTGTCCGATCCAAGCTCTGAGTGGCTCGGTTCAAGCTTTCTGTTCCCTGAAGCAGTAACACCCTCTGAGACTGCATCTGAGTCTAAGAGACAATTAAGACCTATTTAAAAAGGCAGAAGGGATATTTTACCTTTCAGTATGTTCTTCCCCGAGAGTGGAGATTTAAGTCATGCTAGCAATGTAAAAGGAGAATAAGAGAAGTTTCTGATTGATGAGAGAAACAGACTATTCTTTTGAGAAAACGTTGGCAAAGACACTGAGATGATCCCATCTCCCTGTCGAAACTATCTGATGAGTTTGATTCTGCAATCAAAAAATGCCCCTTATAGTACAACAGAAACTATACATACAGGTTATTCCTCCCCCTCCCATTTTCAAGCAAATGCTATCACATTTTCTTGGGGTATTTACAATCAGTTTCTCCCTCTTTCAATATAGATCATTCAGCTATTTTCTTAGGGCAGTGCCCCTCAACCTTTTGGGTACCAGGGTATGGTTCCATGGAGAGGTTTTTCTGCAGACCGGAGGGGGTGTGGTTTTGTGTGCTGCCTGCATCCCATAGATGGGGCTTCGCTTGTTTATGTGGCCCAGATTGGCATGCCGCAAACCGGTGCCTGTCCACGGACAAGGGTTGGGACCCATGTCTTAGGGGACAAAGGACTACACTGATAATTTTTTTAATTATTATATTTATAGACCGCCCTTCTCCTTCGCAGGACTCAGGGCGGTTTACAGTCAATAATAAAACACAGAAATACAAAATTTAAAAAACCAATTAAAATATAATTAAACAGGACTGTAGTTATACCCCTTAAAACCCCATTTAAAATCTAAAACCCAGTTATATTAAAAACCCTAATAGCTACACCCAAGCGAGGAGGTTATGAGGAAATGTTATGCAAGAGAGACAGATATTAATAGTGTGGTGGACCTAGACACTATACAGTTTAAATGACATCATACCTAACAATTTGAATATTGAAGAATAATATAAACTGCTTGCAGTAAAATACAAATGGCACAGAGTGTATTAAATTTTTTACATTTTTGTCAGTATGCTACATATTTGACTTAGTAATCTTCAAGTTGTTGGCTAGTTCGTTAGACAAGTCAAAACCTAGTGTGTTGTGCTTACTACTTCACTTCCCTTGAAAGGGAAAAAGAAAATGTTTATGTATTTCAGTGGATGCTGTAATTTTTAAAAAATACCTAAATTAAAGTTTTTTTAAAAAAACCAAGACTGCTTGGTATAATAATTAAGGTACTGGATCAGAAACAGGGGAAAATGTTGATCTTCCTTTAGGATCAGAAGCAGGGAAAATGCTGGTCCTCCAGCTTGTCACTTTCTCTCCACTCATTGCACCTTAAAGTTAAGGTAAAGGTTCCCCTGCACATACATGCTGACTCTAGGGGCTGTGCTCATCTCAATTTCTAAACCAAAGAGCCAACACTGCCTGAAGACGTCTCCATGGTCATGTGGCCAGCATGACTAAATGCCGAAGGCGCATGGAACACTGTTACCTTTCCACCAAAGTGGTGCCAAGTGTTCTACTTGCATTTTTTACGTGATTTTGAACTGCTGGCAACAAAAGCTTAGACATTAATGGCTGTGTGTGTTGCATTATTTTGAGAGGACAGCACCTTTGCACTGTTATACAAGCTGTATACTCACTACTTTACATTGTAGCCAAGTATCATTTCTTCAGTGTTGTCACATGAAAAGATATACTTAAATATTTACAAAATGTGAGGGGGTACACTCACTTCTGGGATATACTGTAGGTGTTAGCAATGACAGGTGTCTGCTGTTATTGCTCAAGTGTAAGGGAAGGTCACAATACATATTTGCCACTTTAGTCTACGGAAGCTGTTTTTTCTGCCTTTTTCCTGTTTTTGAAAACTGCATACAAATTTCCTATATTTTCTGGTTGTATTGTAAAGGAGACTGAGACATAATTATATATGTTCATTATACCATTGCTACAAAAACAAATCTAATGGTGGCATGAGACTTTTGCACAGTACTCTGTGTGTGTGTGTGTGTGTGTGTGTGTGTGTGTGTGTGTAATAGAAAAAAATACTAATAAATACCAATAAGCAATATAGAGGGTGTGTGTGTATGTGCATGTGTGTTGTGTTGCTACCTTTTATGTAGATGTAAGACAACTGCCCAGGTAAAAGCATTCCTATTCATCAGGGAGAAAAAGGGGCTTAAACTAAAAGGTGCAATACAAAAATATATTAGCATCAAAAAATGTCAGAATATTTAAATAAGTGTTTTTCTAGAGATTTTTTCAGTCTTAAAAGTTAAGCAAAATGAAGATTGTGATGGGGACTAAGACAAAGAAACTATAAAAGAGAAAAAAGAAAAAGGCTCCATAGGTTTAGTAGTTGGTAACATTATTAAGATGGAATGTAAGACAGACATCTAGACTACACTAGTTGAAAACACTTATCAGGCTGCACACTAAGATATACAAGGGGAAATTTTAAAATAGCTATTCCCTCATTACTTATTTTTTATTAAATAAACCTCCCCACGCTCCTTTACTATTAGGTGCTGAAACTATGCTTAGATTTAATCAACTTTTGTTCACAAACACTGATATTAAATAAAACTATGTTTAATAATGTATATTAATATTGTTTAATATTGTAGGTTTCCATATGCTAAATAAATAAACAAAAGTATCCAATATCCTTTAAGCTGTTCTACCCCCAAGTTATAGTTTTTCTGATCAAACTATTGTAACTTTTTCAAATGTAACTAGAAACAAATTGGGGGGGGGGGATAATCCTCATCAACATTTGTTCTAGTCTCCTAAAGCTTGAGATCTATACATTTTTTTCAAAGAAGAGTAAAAACTCCCTGATGATAAACTCTGGAGACATTATTGGGAGTACTTCAGTGGTTCCTAACATTCTTAAATAAATTTTGTCAACAGTTTATCAAAGTAGGAATGGGTAACTTTAATACTTGGAGTTATAACTGCAAAGAGATGAGACACATTGCACATATGGCTAGATGAAAATATTTTAAATTTATGCTTTAAATTAATGTTTTGGGGGATTTAAAAATTTTATATTTACTTTTTAAAGAATTTGATATGCACTTATATGTAAGTGCCATATAAGATCTATTTTATTCTACAACAATGGTCTTATAAGGTATATTGGACTAAAACAGAAGTACTGACCCAGAGTCACCCAATGACCTTGCACTGTTGCTACCCACATTCTATAATTGCATAAACCTCTTAATTGTGCAACTGCTTTCATTTGAACTATGTAATCTAGAATTTAGTAGACAATGCTCCTCTTAAGATGCTGATAAAATTCAAGAGAAGAAAAAAAACTTTATTTTCAGATATTAGTTATTTACTAGAATAGAAAAATGATGTGAGTTAAATTTCAGCCTTGGAACTCATGGGAAACAAGTTTTATCTGTATTATTAGAACATTTTATTGTGGGCAATTAACAGGACAAATATTTCCAACCTTACTCACAATTATATTTTTATATCTACATCTCCTGTATTTAAGATGAATTACATTTTAAATAGGAATCTCAATTTCACACTCAACCCCATACTTTGTTTGCATGTTATCATGCACAAGATGAGACATTAATCTTTGCAAACCTACCGTATGTTTATTCCTGGTGGTCATTACCTGAATACCTAAACAAAATGAAACATAGGGTTTTTAGTCAGAGGAGAGTTCCTGAAATTATCTTTTGCAACTATTACTGGGAAAGAAAATAGAACCCTTAGCTCTTTCTTTCATTTAGCTTGGGTTTTTTTTCCAATCTGGTTTACAACCCTGATAGTCCTTGGTAATCTTTCATCCACATACTAACCAGCCCATCTCTGTTTAGTTTTGAGTCCAGATACCTACTAAGACCATGACCCCCCCCATACACACACTCCCTGCACTATATTAGAACTCCATTATTCTTTAGGTTGGCACTTGACTTTTTGTTATCTCTCTTTTCCTTACTACAATGCAAAGGAAACAAAAGATTTCCTTAAACTAAGAAAAATAGGAAATACTACAATGTCTAGCTAAATATTTGCTTAACATATTCCTTCCTGTGCAAATTTTACTCCAGTACCAGTTTTCTTCAATGTAATGCCCTCCAGATGTCCTGATGTAAATATTAAGATTTAAAGTTTCAGTAAACCAGTAATCATATTTGGAATCTCTGTGTTTCCAGCCCCACCCACATATATCTTTTCCACAGGTAGGTACCTTATTATTCTTACGTTAGCAACTTTTATTCAGGGGAAACTAATTAAAATAATTATTATAACTTTCAATTATTTCATTCCGTAAGTCATTATTGCAATGCTATGCAACAGTGCAGCTGGAAACATGCCTGAGATAATGCCTTTATGTGCCTATCTTCACAGAAGTTAGCCTGCTCTATTCATTGGGACTTGCTCTCATATATGTGCATTTCATGTCCATCACTAGAGCTGATGTATGATTACCACCATCCATACTCAGATAATTCATACATTCCTAAACATTCATCAACATTTAGATGTACCTGATGTCAAGGTATGACCATGTGGTCTACTTGGACATCCAAAGAATATCACAAAAACAAGCTTAATCATTTTTTTATAATTATAATCTCTTGACATAAAAAAATTCATTGAGATAACTGTATCATAATTCTCAACATTGGTTTAAAATATATTTTAAATAAAATTAAAAATAATTCTTTAAAACTAATACGAACAATCAGAGATGCACAGTATTTATTAGATTTTACTGTACACTGTGCATTCGTCTTTAAAACTTGGGCAAGGAGAAGAAATAACAAAGATCTTTCAAAGTTCAATTCTGTATCACTGAGATATCTGGCATTAGTTAAACAAAAAATACTGTATCAGGTTTAAAACAAAATAATCCCTGTTATCTACAACTGTGTACTTTCATATTGTGAAAGCTGCTTTGCTTTGGGTGTATAGCTGCTATCTGAATATCAGCAAAAAGTTTCTTCCAATTTTATGTAATTTTAAAAAAATACTGTTCACTTTAGTTATGATTATATATATGATTATACATATAAAGGTTAAGGCATCAATTTTTTAAACTGAACACGTGTTCTCTCTTATGGGGTCAGGGTGGAAGAGCAGAAAGGGAAAACCTTTTCTGGCAATAGTTTGCTCTCCAAGCTTGTTTCAATTTAGTTTCCTTCCCAGACAAGGTAATATCAGCAGCAGGATTTTCTGGGGAAATGCTTTACCTATGTTTTACCATTTTCATTTCCTACTGTTCCTCCAGTCCCAATCATTTCAAAATTTGGATTGTCAAAAACATGTCCTATCTCACTGAAGTATAAAACCATATGGGCAGGTTTGCTCTGGGCAACATAATGGGGAAAGACTTGAGCTCAGTACCGCTGGAGAAGAGTGATGCTTATTTCTGCTTGCTTGTCCTCTTCTCTGGGAATTTCTGTAGGGAGGGCTGGGATCATCATCTGCCTCAGAAAGCCAATTACGGTTGCTTTGAAAAGATACCAACCTGTTATTTATTTATTATGAGCCCTGCGCTTTGTATTATCAATAGGCGAGAATATAACTTATGGTTGTTTCTGCCTCCAGTGCCTAAATATAACTGCCTGACCTTGTGGACCATCTACCTTTCTACCTGAGGCAGCGAAACACCTTGCTCTTGTCTTCCCCTGAGGGAGCATGCAGAGAACTTACGAGGACTCAGGTGGCTGCTTACATTCCCGCCCTTATTCCTGCCATGCCTAGATGGCAAAACCCTCTGAAATGGGAGCAGCCAGGCTGGGTCGGTCACCCGGTGTTCTTTTTAGGCAACACTGCAGGCCCGAGCGAATCCCGCCCGCTTTACCACCAACCCCAGAGGCGCGGCGAAAGTCAGCAAAGCCAAGGAAACTCTATTGCCCTCCCGTTCCCTGTTTTCTCCGGCCCAAACGCTCAGGGGCATCCTTGCCGGCTCTTCTATTTACCGCGCCGCTGTGAGAAGCAGAAAAGCGGCTCTGCCTCCACTCGATCCCCTTCAGCGCTCGTCCCCGGATCCTGCGCTTCCCGGAGCCAGAAGGCGGACGGCTGGAGACTGGAGGAGCAGCTGCTGCTGTTGCTGCTGCTCATGTACCCGATTTCACCGGCCAGCGAGCATCAGGACAACGACCTCTCAAGGCTGGAGCGAAGGGGGCCGACGCCACAGAGCGGACGGCAAAAGCCAAAGCGACCGGACCGAAACCTGAGACCGTTCGGCTCAGCAGGAGCCGGACGCGGCCGGCGCCCACAGTCTTGTACGAGGTTCTGGGGCCTTCTAAGCGCTCTCAAACGCCGCTCGGCCGCCCACCACGCCGAATCCGGAAAAAAAAAAAACCCGAGCGCGTCGCCTTCTTTGCGCTTCTCTTCACGCCGAGTTGGCCTGGGTAAACTCGCAGCTCACCTGCCGGCGGCGAGGCGCCCACGCTCCCGGGTCACAAGCTCCGCAGAACTTTTTTTTTTTGGTCATTCACGCCCTCCCCCGTCCCGCGGGGCCCACAACAGCAGCAGCAGCAGCAGCAGCGGCGGCGACTCACTCCTCCCTACGTCACGCAGGCTGAGCCTGACGCTGCCCGCGCACTTGGGTCCCATTGGCTCGCCTAGCGGGCCGAGGGCGGTATTAGCATATCGCCACGACGACAGCCCAAGCCTGTTCCCGCCCCTCTACGAGGAAGGTTTGTTTCTCGCAATCGAGTCGGCTCTGCTGGCCGCCCCCCGCCCCCCCGCTGGTGTTCCTCCGGGACTGGGGGGGGGGAGGGGGGTTCTCCTTTCCTCACAGAGCCGCGTTCTTGAGACTGTGCGTGCGTGTCACAGGACTGCCTGAGGGCGGAGAGATTGCTCAACCGGGGTTAAAGAGGCGCTCGGCTCTTCCCTGAAGCATAATCGGTTCCGCACAGTGACGAATCAAGCAGCCACTACCCAGCGAGGCAGCTCTTTTAAAAGTAGTGCAAAAAAGGAAGCCTCGGGATTGAAGTCGGCATTTCGAGACCTGCAGCTATTTACCGGACCCCAGAGAGTAATTTTTCAAACTCGTGTTTTCATTTTTTTTTTATTGCGGTAATTTATAACGAGCAGCCTGAAACTTAAGAGTTCCTTAGATATATTTATCTACAACTCCCGTCACCAGGACTTTGGGAAGATAAATCCAAACGAAGATTTAGAAGTTCGGAGAAGAAAAAAAAACCTCTCACACACCCCTCTTGTTAGATTTAAGAGACAACTAATAGTAGTTTGTTCTAATGACATTCAACTATTTCCAATCCCCCCCCCTTGTGCATGAATGTGTGTTTTTAGTTATTTTAAAACCATTATTATTATTTTTGAGTTTTAGTTTTTAGTTTTTTAGTTTAGCCTCCACCACCTCGGTCCTCTGTTTCACTTGACAGTTCCCATGCATTGGCTGCAAGTCCTTGCAGTTTTCTTGACAAGATTTTCAGAAGTGAGTTGTCTCCTTCCTATGGCTGAGAGAGAGTGATTGGCCCAAGGTCACACAGCTTAATAAAAGGTCTGGATGTTCTTAAATTATTCTAGACTCCAGAATGTAACTTGGTAACTGGGATAGTGGTTGACAAGTTTACAGTGGATGGAAAAAGTCGTTGGTTTTAATAAAAAAAAAACTTCCTTGGGATGCAGTTCTATTGTACTTCAATTATGTGAAATAGGATTACCAATTGTGCTCGACTGCAAAACCAGTTTATGTTGTATGTCTCTCATATTCTGCCCAGTCAAATAGAAAATAAATTCTGAATTATTCGTTTAAAGATCTTGGAAATAAAATGACTTAAACTATTTTAACCACATATATAAGCGACTAAAATCCTGTAATTAGCCTTCTCAAGTTGTCATCATATTTTTCACACACTCATCTGCTGAAATTCTTAAGTAGCTAGTAATAATTATTTATGGAGCTTTAGGTTTTTTTGGAAAATTCACCTGGTTCTCAGGTGTTCTTTTTTTTTCTTTTCTGGCTATAGGCAGAAAAGTTTCTAAACAATTAGCTGAAGTTTAATTTAATTTATGGGAATAATTTGCTCTTAGTTCTGTGTTGTTTTAACCACCTTACTGGCCACTTTGAAAAGTATACTACTGTAATATGCAAGGATGCAGCATTTTCATTATTAAGTAGCTAACCACAAACTGAGATTTGACAGAAAATATTGCATAGGTGTGGGAGGTACATTGGCTACTACCCAGGTTATAATGACCATAACAGGTATAAGCGACCTGCAGTAATGTGACAGCAAATCACTTCAAACTCTTTTGTGGATCCCAGACTCTTTTACAGCATGCTGTAGTAATTGCTACATGCCTAAACCAAAATTATTCAGACAATAACAAATGTTACACAATTTCCTGTTTTTAAATATAAAACATATATTTGTGTTTTCTAACTGCTGATGTGGATTACATATGAAAATAAACTCTTCAAATACTCACCTTCCCAAACCGAAGAAAAATCCTGTCAAATGAAGCATTATCTCCCACTTTGTATCATCATCTCCCCCATTGTACATCACTGTTCTGCACACTACAGTCCTTGTTCCCCCAAAACACATTTTGCATCATCAAAAAGTTAAGACGCTTTGAGTCGCCATGGGCGAATAGACGGCAATATAAATCTAATAAATAATAATAATTACTCCTGGTTAATAGAATTTGATATGGTAATCTCTAATTAGGCTTCTGTTCCAATAATTTTTTTCTCCACCACTTTTGACTTAATTTACCTTTTGAAATTTTAAATAATATTAACTATATTCACATAACATACTAACTGAAAACATGATTTACTGAATTAACCCAACTGTTTAGGTAACTATTCTCTGAATTCACACAACACATTAAGCATGAATTAGCCAAAAGCATTTTAGCCTAGCCACTGAGCAGCTAACAGGTAAGCCAAACTTCAGGCACCAAAGCAAGATCAGAAACCTTGCAAATTGAAAGATGCTATAGGAAAGAATACAGGTTTCTGTCATACTCCATATATTTGTAACATGGAGATGTGGTACAGAAAGGAAAATCAAGCAGAAAAGACTAAACAGCTAATACTATACATTTTGAATTATTTGAGAGGGACAAACACAAAAAGAGAGACCTACAATGCTGCAAAATCTGATTCTCTGTTGTGTGATATACTCGCAGCCATTTCATCATCATCATCATCACAATTACCTGTAATGAGCAGACTCATTTCTCAATCTATTTTATGCCAAGCTAAAGTGCCAGGCTGTCCTTGCACTTATAAAGTTAATATGCTTAGGTGAACATTAGATCAGAAATAATCTTTCCTATAATTCACCATGTGAAAAATTTTCTCCCTAAAAATTGAAAGTATTCAAGTACCTTTGTACAATTTAGAAAGTATTTACCATCTCACTTGATGTAGATACGAAGTCTAATTTATGAGGTACAATACTTCCCTTTTCTTCATTTTCTTCTTATATGGATGTTTATTTTCCAACTGCCCAGTCTCATCTACAATTCTTGAATTTCTTGATGAACTATCAAAATCCTAACCAGATCAGATTCTCTCACCTTTGTAAAATCAGCCAAAAACAGCTAGCTGCTGCCACCTAATGTGACAATTTCAGAGTAGAATAACTTCTGCAGGAATTGGAAATTGTTTTTTAGAGTTGATAGATATATATCAAGTCATTATTATTCATAGGATATACATAGTATCTGTTCTCATTCAAAGCGTTTTATAATATTTTCATCATGCTTCAAAACCTTGCTTGATAAGAGCAATAAGGGAACAATATAAAGGATATGTTTCTATGCTATAAGCAACAGTGGCCTCAACACTTTTTTAAAGGTACTCTCTGAATCTTTCTCCATCATATAACAATGGAATACGATTGTGTTTATTTTGTATTTTACTTTCCAGATTGTTGTGATTTAGTTAAATATGAAGCATCTGAAATTTTAAAAACATGCCAGGGATTAGAATTTTAACTTTACACGTAGTAGCAATGTTTGCAGCCCTTTATGTAATAAGACCTGCCTTGCATTGCCTGCCATCTTTCAAAATAATTCTTAGCTGGCTCTTCAGATTCATTTTTCTCAATATTAGCTATGGAAACTTAAACAAGGTGGAGCCACTTATCAAGGAAAACAATGGCCTCTCCTCTCCAGGCTGGATAGTCATTTGTTAGGATATTTAATTTGGAACTTCAACTGAAATGTTCAGCTAAAAAGTTTGTATTGTATAGTGCAATACATCAGCAGTGTAATGAAACCAAACATCAAATTTCTATCTTTGTAACTTTTTCTATTAAATGCTGATTTGTCTCATTTACATTAGGGACATAACATTTTCAAAAAT
>JANHFK010004095.1:228745-241947 GCA_036250565.1 Sibynophis collaris | reverse complement strand
GGGCAACGCTCGTGTGCCCACCAATATGGCTCTGAGTGCCACCTGTGGCACCCGTGCCATAGGTTCGCCATCACTGGCCTACCATAATAGCTTCTTCCACAAAAAGGTCCACAACCACCTACTTCAAAGCAGGTCCAAGCACCTCCTCCCTCAAGAAGCATTGAAAACCACCTTGAACTAGTTACTCGTGTGCCATTTAGTCACCTGAAAAAGCCAGGAGGGGCCTGGATTCCCCATGCAGAAAAGTGTAGAGATCTAAGGAGATGACCTTGGAGGAGGAATCCAGAAGCAATACTAAGTGAAAAAGAAATACGGTAAACTAAAGTCTGTTGCTGTCACAGGCATACCTTTAGTATCGCAATCCTGGAAGGAAAAAGCTCCATCATGCTTGGTAGTCAACCCTCCACCACAATGGAAACATAATGCTCGGCCAGCTTCAGGCTGATAGGTGCCACGCACACACAATTGGCAGGGTTTAAAGCCATTTACAGAGTACTGTCCAGGAGGGCATTGACCTATGAGCATTTAGGAGAAAAAGACATGAATTGCACTAAATGAAATACATTCTCTCCACATATGGCTTGTAATGTGATGAATCGGCTGCGTGCAAGAGGCATTATAATATATGAAACCATACACAGGACGAAGGGAGTCATCCAGCATCCAAGAAATTACCTACGGCAATTCTATGCTTCAGCACTGGATCAGGATAATGGCAGTGTAAGGAGACATTATCAGAGCTTTTTATCTACATCCTGGATGTGATTTGGAAAAATAGTTACTAAGCTGGTAATAGTTATTTGGCTGCCTCAGCTTCCCAAGTGCTTTTGTTGACTGCTTTGTCGTCAATGCATTCATTATTTGAAAAGAATGATGAGAAAGATGGTCTGACTCCTATAACCCATCTTCCCTCCCAGATATTCTTCTAGCAACAATTATTTTTCTGTCCATTTTCAGAGAATCAGGACACCATGTGGAAAAGTATGAACAACTATAGACTCTTGTAAATTAAGCATTTCACACTATCAACTCCAGGGCAAGACACTTTGCTGGAGACAAAGCAAAATGTATGATTTAACAGTTATCTTTGAGAGTCCTTCTTCTTCTGAGGTGACACTGAGATATTGTGCAAGCTTGCAACACCAATAGTGCTGAGTAATTGCAAAAGCTGTTATACTAAACTTTTGGGTCACATTTCTTAAATAACATAAAGGTTTAAGGTTTTTTATTAGGGTGGAAAGTATTTTTACAATACTGTTTCTGAGTATCTTTATTTTTATTGATATTATTAGCGTATGCCAGTGTTACATTAGCCAGGAGACCACAATGCTATTGCAAAGTAGTAGTTTGGTTGCCAATTTATCAGCTCTATTGCAGGACATACTTGTGCACTTCCCAAGGTGTGCCACAGGAGGGCAAGTTGGCTTCACACCAGAAAGAAAGAGGAGTGGCTCTTCCTGCAGCAGCAGCTTTGTCTCCTTTTCTTCCCTGGAGTCACCTTGTAAAAGGGTGCTGCAATTGGGAAGGTTTAGTCCCGGCAGCAATCTGACTACCTGTACAGAGCTCTAGCTTTTCTCCCCACCAAAGTGATACCTATTTATCTACTTGCTTAGAACATGCTTTAGAACTGTTAGGTGGACAGAAGCTGAGGCAAGTGATAGGAGCATACCCTGCCACACAGCGCTAGGACTTGAACTGCTGGAGCAGAGATCATCTCCAGCATCATTAGACCATTGACCTACCACACCTCTTGGCAATTGTGATAATGCTATTAATGCCCTTCTTCCTGGCACTTCTGTTATACAAATTCTCCCATGTATTAGGATCTTGGACTTCAGTTCTAATCTTAGGGTCTACCGCAGCTCACGTCTGTACCTGCGCAAGTGCTTATATTTGTTGCTCCAACAGGCCCATAAGCATCACTCCCAGGGCAAAGGTCACAGGAGAGCTGGCCTTCTTTCTCCTGAAAGGTCCCTGCAGGGCAAAGGACACACTGCTCCATCTGGCCATGGTAGTATGTTCCTGGCAGGCAGCTAACTAAGAGAGAGGCAAATGTACTAGTGACATAGGTAAAAAGACAATATTCAAGTTAACACTTATCTGTTTTAAAGGGAAGGCACTTTATCCTCCCCAGTGCCTAGTGCACTATAATAAAGCTTAAGCTTTTAAAAGAAGGAGCATAAGAACTCTAGCTCTTCTTCAGAAGAACAAGCAGTTGCCATAGATGTTAAAAGCTGAAAAAAGGGTATTTAAGCAGCACTAAAAGGTTGTAGTTAATCTGCAAGTGGCTCTTCAGTTCTTTCTTTCATCACCCCCCACTGCCTTAGGTGCTTTCTTTTTTTCCCCCTCTTACCACACTTGGATCCCAGCCTCTGCTGTCCTGGCCCACAACTCTCCTGCCTCTCAGGAGACAAGCTCAGCTTCCGGGCCACCTCATATTCCATTCCTGAGACACGAATGAGGAATCGCTCCTGGTTTATGGATTTCTTCAAGGCTTTGATAGCTAACTTCAGTTTTTTCTCAATCTTCTGCCGTACACAGTTCAGATTGCAGCTAGCTAAAGATAAATGAAGGAGATGAAATCATTTTTTAGCAGTGAAATGAGGAAAGTCATGTTGAAGGTAATTTTGTATTCTTTCCTCATATCAGTTCATTCAATAGCAATCTCATGTCAGGGAAAGGGTGACAGTAAAGCAATAGGGCAAATTTTGCACCCAATAGCAATAGTACTTAGTACTAGTACTTAGTACTTTACACCCCTCTCTAAGCTGTTTAGAGTCAGCACATTGCCCGCAACAATCTGGGTCCTCATTTTACCGACCCCTGAAGGATGGAAAGCTGAGTCAATCTTGAGCTGGTAAGAATTGAACTACTGGCACTCAGCACATTTAGCTTGCAATGCTGCATTTTAATCACTGTGCCACCATGGCTCAGTGGTGTTTGCTATTGATTTCAAACAGCAAACAGCAATCCAATAACGTTCAGAAGATATTGAGGTTCTGTCTTTCAGTCTAGCAGTTTGAATTGAACAGTGGAAGCAATTTACTGTCTTTTTCTAGATTATGCTCACTGGATGTCTCATAGTGGTTGTGGCTAGGCTGTCTGAAGCGCAGAACCCATTCAAAATAATCACTGTGGGGTTTGCCATTTTGTCACATTGTTTTTCTTGTTTTAAAAGTTGGAAGACATACACTGTATGTTATCCTAAAAGTCTGTAAAATAATTTTACAATAATTCATAAAGCTATTGAATTCTTTTAACATTTAACTATTTTTTAGTAGTGCTTCTCAATCTTGGCAGCTTGAAGATGTGTGGGCTACTGGGAGTTAAAGGTGCCAAGGTTGAAAAACACTGAACAAAAGTTATCAGAGGCTTTCTAGATTGCATTGGAAAGTTGTAATCAAATGGATATGCATTACCATATCTGGTGACAGTATTCATTTAATTACTCTTTTGATTTCATGTTTAGAAATTTTTCAAAAATTATACAATTAACTGTGATCGTTAATTCTAGACTGGGTGTATTTTTTCTTCAATTTGGCTTGCAATGCTAAATGATATGAAATAATTATATAATTTAAGTATACAAAGACAATGGAAAAATTTAAAAATATTTTTCTTAGACCAATTGATTTTTTTAAATATGAGAAATAGCATTGGCTGGAAAATAAATACAGTAGCAAAGTTTTTAAAAAATCACTTCCATCAAACATTATTTTATTTTAGTCTCATTTAGTTGTAAATATCAATTAAGTAATTCTGAATTTATTATTTATACCTATATATATGTTTTTAGACAATAATATTGAATATGAATATTTAAAATTTTGTTTTTCCAGATTACAAGTGCATGTATATATAAACACATATCGTATTTTTCGGAGTATAAAACACACCTTAGTTTTTGGGGAGGAAAATAGGGGGGGAAAAATCTGCCTAGTAGGTATTCATCTGGCTAATGTCCTTAGTCTGGTCAGCTTCAGCCCGTTAGTTCGCTCACTGGTTTTGAGGTGGGGGCTGGTTGGGGTCTAAGGCACAGCTGATCATCGGAGGGCGCTCCAGTGACTAAAGCAGGCAAAGCGCGGAAGAGGTAAGAGAAGGCAGCAGCTATTTCAGGTAGCCCTTTTTAGCACCGCGCATCACATTTTCAGCCTCCAAGCACGTTGCATTTTCAGGTGGCGATTGGCGGCGATGTGCTTTGGTGATCCCCACAGCCTTGAAGGGCTCTCAAATGGAGCGTTTGGAGGCTGAAAACGCGACGCACGGAGACCAAAAACAAGCCATTGTCAGTGGCAATCTCTGCAGCCAAGAAGAGAACACGTGGAGGCGAAGGATGGGGGCCAGCGGGTGAGTGGGATTACATTGGGAGTATAAAAAAAAAAGTGTCTTATACTCTGCAAAATACGGTAATCTCCTAAACTTTGCAGTTCTTGTGTAGTTTATTTTGATTCAGGCTGTTTTGACTTTTGATATTTTGTTGATTACTCTTTATGAAAAAAGAATGCATAACAGTTAACATCATAATGCAATACTTTAATAGTAATATTGTACTTTGTTTACTATTATTATTGTATTGGTTGTTGCTTTTGTAGATTGCTTAGCATTGCCTTGACTGAAGCAGTTTAGACACACACATATTTTCCATATTCTTTTATCAACATGGTTAGTGATTATGACTGCAAATAATTTTAGGTTTGCTAAGAAAAAGCTGTTTTGCTCTTTAAAAATGAACTAATATTAAGAATAAGATTGATTATTGGTCATGAAATGCCACTCATCACAATAGTCTGTGCTGAATTGTGATAAGATTCCTGCTTCTGATCTGTCCCTGGTCACAACAATCTAAAAAAAAAAAAAAAAGGGAATACAATAATAAAAGCACCTACATCTCTAAGATGCATTACTATTGGATGAGGATGCCAAGTGAATTTTCAACTCCCCCTCCCCATTTTCCAGTCTTTTCTGTCACTTACTCTACCTGTGATCTCTTCAGGTTTGATTTCAGCTTCAAACTCCAGGGTGATGCGAGTCACCTCTTTGTTGGGAGAGTTGCGAGCCCGACGTCCTTTGCCTTTCTTTGATGAATCACACTTTAGGTTCACGAAAGACACTTGGCAATCTGAGCAAGGGGCTGACCCGCCTAGTAGAACCAATGTCAGTATTCTTTAAGGAACACACAATATTTTCAAAACCTTCACAAACATATTCTTCTATAAACACTAAGCAAAATGTCTCTTCCTTCCCCTGATGAAAGGACTAAACAGACATAGGAAGGCATCTAAGGGACCCCAGAGCTCTAGCAAACATCTCTCAGTGTACATCTGTGGTGAAGGAAACCCTCAACAACCTTCTACTTAAATCATGCCTTTGGAACTATTTTCAGCAAGACCCCATACAAGAGAAATCTAGATTTCTCAAGCTTCAATCTCACTCTCATTCTCCCTTTGGTTTTTAATTAGTCCTTTATGTAATTAATTATAACACGGAAAGCATAGTCTTCTGGTCATAAAGCCCATGATGGGACAATGTTTTACATGACTCTAGCCATAAATGCATATTGCTTTGTCAGAATTCAAAGAACGTTGCCTTAATTAGAAGTAAGTAGAATACTGCTATTTTTTAAACCAATCACTTCTTTTTGCTCCTCTCACAAGTGGAAACAAATACTGAGATATCCAACTCTAACAAGTTAAAGTATAGACAAACCACAAGTGGAAAACCTCAGTTTAGACATAATAAATAGACAATAAATAAATTGCAAATGCTCCTTCTATGGTTTATTTGCTCACGGGTTGGAAGATCCATGGAGCACTATGTACGTATTAATGTGTTGCTTTCCTCATAATTTTGGCTTAGGGAGCCAAAGAAACATTGTGTAGCTATGGTCACTGAAAAACTGGTCCTTGGTTTTATAAAACTTAAGATTGTAAGTAATTCCAATTGAAGATTCTGCCAAGACATACATATACAAAGGAGAGAGTACCTCACCTAGTCCTCCATTCCTGCCAGTATCATCCTGCTTGCCTTTCATGTGTGGATGGAGATAGCATTTGGCATCTTTAATTTTAAAAGAAGCCTTTTGTTTGATTGGAGCAGCAACAGCCTCTAAAAGAAAAGGCAGATGCTAAGTTTGGAGAGTCAAATGTATTAGAGAGGAGCTCTCAGAGCTCAAGGCTCCAAGCTTACCAATGCAGGGATGGCTACCATTACTGGATCTTGGTTGAGGCACCTGTTGCAGAATTGGGGTCCCACAGCTCACAGTGTAGCTGTTGTCAGATTCTGCAAAGAAAAAGACTTTAGAGGTGTGGAGGTCTAGGGTCAGATACTTCTAACACTTGTTGCATGGATCTATACTTGAAAGTTCAGCCCAGCCTAACCCAAACCCCACATGTTTTGAAATATCATCCCAGGCCTGATCGTGCCCATTGATGATTGTACCCCAATTTGACCCAGGATTCATAACTACGTTATTTTCATTATTAAACAATGCTCCAAAGAGTCTGGTATAATAAGAATACATAAAAGAAGTGCAGCTTGTGGCAGAGTGGGGTTCAAACCCAGAGCTTATAGCCTTAGGATCAAGGGTATTCATGAGTCAGATCATAATGCCTGCCAAGACAAGGATGGATCTGCGCTAAATACACAGAAAGCAATTTTCATGCTTCTCTGCACAGCTCTTAACAGAGTTTCAAGGCCTGTACTGTCAGTTAATACTTTCAGGTTGAAAATAGTGATAGGGCAATGAAAATATTCCTGGGTTTTCTTTGGGAAACAGACTGAGTTGAGATAGACATGTATGATCTTCTCTTATCCAGGGCATAGAAAACTGGCAGTCAGCTCACTCTAAGTGTCAGGTGAACATTGTATAAGCAAAGCACTGCTGAGCATTCTGTGGGAAACTGAAAGTGGTGGACATCTCCCAGTCTCAGCCATTTCCATTGCCAATGACAGCAATGAATCATGTTGCCATTTTATACTTTGGCAACTGTTGAAGGATGACAAATACAGACACTGGCACTATGTATACATTATATTCAATACTAACACAATAAGACCAACTTCTTGTACCTGCTATAAACCAAACATCAGTTGAAACCCTCAAAAAACTATTGCAAAAACTATTAAGCCCTGAGACCACAAAACTAAGGTATGGAACAGGCTGTTTTAACTGCAGTAAAAAAAATGAAAACGAAGAAGACATGGGTGTAGTGTATATGCATCAATGATTAAATAAAAGATGGTACGTTTATGACACAGAAGTCCTAATTGTGCAAAATAGTGCTCTAAAAACATCTTGCACCAAAGCTATCACATGACAGCGGTGTTTGTGTGTGTGTGTGTGTGTGTGTGTGTGTGTGTGTGTGTGTGTGTGTCAATTTGAGTACTTACCTGGCAGAAAGCGAGCCTTGGAGGCACAGGTGAGGGAGCAGCTTTCCTTCTTGCCATTCTTGTTGCAGGTAAGTATGGCTCGTGGAGATACTGTGCCAGCCAAACAAATCTCCAGCTCTGAAGAACAAGCATCAATTGATAGCACTATGCAGATGAGAGTGCAATTCACAGAGGAGCAGCCAGACTCTGCCACTGGGATGGCTACAGTGCAGAGCCACACCTGAATCTCCAGCAGAAACAAATAAGCATCAGTGCACTATTGCTTTCTCCACTTGCCTCTGCCATGGGTTATGGCAACAAGTCCTGTTCATGTTGAGCTCTGGCTCATTCAGCTCATGGCTGATGTAGTAACCTCTAGAAGAATGCATTGCTGGCCCTGAACCACAAATTGTAAAAACTTTAGAAATTTAGAATTTCCCAAACACAAAAGTGGTTGCATATTTTTATCTTTCATTTAAATTGTTGCAATAGGCTTGGAAAAAGAAAAAGACTGAAAATGTCCAATCCAATAAAAAAGCAAATAGGACTTTTGAGCAAACAAAAATTCCCAATGGGTGGTATCTATACTGGCAAATAAATAAGCTATTTACTGGTATCAATCTGAAACTGCTGTATAGAATATCCATTCCATTATTGATAATCTTTAAGCTTTAGCTACTCAAATCTGAGACCAATGCCATGCATTACATATCTTTTGTGCTGTTTCAAGTCTTAAATACTTTAAAGATTCTAAATAGCAATGGATAAGGTGTTCAGAGATCACCAATATCTACAGCAATCTCCGCTAGGGATAGTTAAATACCTATTTAACTATTTAACAGAATAGTTAAAAACCTATTCTGTTGAAAAGAATTTTCCCACTAGAGGGCAGTATGATTTCAAGCGATTTCTATATAGTACTCACCTATGCAATCTTTTTTATTCCAATGAAGTCTGCAACCTGCAGGGCAGGTACATTCGTAGCTACCTGGGGTATTTACACATCCAAACTTGCAACCTCCTTGATTGACACTACATTCATCAACATCTGTAGGAAGACCAAGAAATATGATTAGTAAACTATTTAAAATCCATAAAACAAACTTTCTGACTGTAATAATCATTATGACTTTTAGATCTAATCCAGGAACTATAACTGAGGGTGGTAAGTAGAACAAAGAGAATTATTGAGATTAAGAGAAAGAAAAATGGGGTGAAACAATACCAACTACAAGAAAGAAACTATATGTTGTTGCTTCCATTTGTCATTCAGAAGAGATCTGGCTGCTTACTTAATTGATTATACATATTGGACCATTAGTGTACAGGAGACTTTATAAAAGCAGCAAGCAAAATAATCCTATTCCAAGATACCCACAAGACTTATAAAGAATTGGAAACGGAGGACAGGAAGCTAACAAGAGGAATGGAGACAACTACAGCTATGAGTTTTGCTACTACAAATTGTTATAAAGGAAGTAAAACAATCCTTTTGATATCTGCCATAGTATCTGGTTCTAATGAACTGGCAGGCATGCTACAGTGATCTATAGTTATAGGGATTTAGCATACTGTATGGTTGTTGCATTCAGTACTGATCAAGGGTCATTTGTCCCTGTACCAAACATATTAATGTATTGTACAACACTTGCTCTGCCTTCCTAAGGGGTTATACATATTTGTATACTGTGTTTATATGCAGCAGTTTTTCCTTCTCCATCCTGATGACCTCCAGAATCCAGAAGGACAGCAACAGTCATACCCAATGGATCTGGAGGGCATTAGGTTAGAGAAAGCTAATGGACAGATTATGTTTAGCATTGTCCATATTTCCATACTTCTGTTTCTTCATTATTCTCCTTCTCCATGAAACCTGAAAGTGAAAACATTATATAATAATAAAAATGCTTCTCCCTTCTTCTTAGCCTTTAAATGACTAGAGAATCAAATATAGACTGAAAATCATCCTTCACCTTAATCACAAAATTATTCTGAAGACTACATAATAATGGGGTAATAAGAATTGCCTTGAAGATGTTGAGATCATTTCAATAACCTATCATTCCACAGTAGTCTTTTGGGCAGGTAATAGGATATGTCCCTCTCATCTCCCAGACATATGCTTGGATTAAATGGAATGAAAGCAGTTTTAAATTGGTCCCATTACTCTAAAACATGATGTATGTCTTCACCCTAATATTACTTATTCCTTTCTACTTTTTGCCTTGCAACACAAAACAATAGGATTAAACTGGTAGAGAAACCATTTTAAAGCATGTTTTAATTTGGCAGGCCAAGCTAGAGCTTTGGGGTGTGTGTGTGCATGCATGCCCAGGGGTGGAGCACATGCATGTGCTCATGGTGCAGGACATGTCTGGGGTACGCACGCATGCATGTAGGGCAGGGCACATGTGTTGGAGCTGCACGCACATTGCATTTTGAGGGTTCAGGCGCATGCGAGACCTTTAGGCACTCGGTCCGGAAAAGGTTAGCCATCAGTGCCCTAGCATCTGGTGAGTCTACAAGTTATTACCCTTTTTGCTTGCAGGAGCTATATTTTCTATAAAATCCTCCTGTATCAAACAAACTATATCATACATTCCCTTTTCTTTACATTTTATATTTACTTTACTATACTACAAATACTCGTTCAGAAGTCCTGTCTTTTTTTTAGCATTTCAACACCCTAAACCTGAAGGAGAGACAAGTATATTTTAAAGGCAATTTAGGGTTCTTTTGACAAGTTGTGAGAAGTACCAACTAACGGACAACCAAAACATGGTCCTATTAATCAATGTAGTGGTTAGCATTTTAAAAATGTAGATTTCAGCCTGGGCAACTTTAAGATATATCTACCACATGTTGGTTGAGAAATTATGGGAGTTGAAGTCTACACATCTTAAAGTTGTCAAGGTTTAGAAACCATGTTTAGATAATCACTTTCACCTGTGCCATCCTTGGTTTTGCCAAGAAAAAGAACTGGCAACCAGTGATGAGCTAGAGATCAAATGTAATGAAGAACAGAGAAAAATAGAGAGAATAGAACGGCATGAGTTCTGAAGTTCAAAAAAACAGCTGCATTAGCCAGCCTGCCAATGCTATCCTTTTTTCAGCATTCCTGCTACTTTATGGCACATAATTTTGCAACCATGGAAATCAGTGCTAAAGGTCTGACACGGGAAAATACACAACAACACAACAACAGCAGAAGAAAGAAAGAGGGGGGGAAAACCCCCATAAAGAACCACTTTGTTCGGAAAGCTTCGCATACAAGTATTTCAGTTTTCCTTCTAAGCTTTACCAGAGCATATTCCCACACAATGTGGCACATTCAGGTCACGGCTTTGCTCCCAGCTCTTTGGAATAGGCTAAGTGCTGACTCATATGTCATTGTCAAGGCATTTTTCAGCTTCGCTCCATCCTCTTTTGCTCTTTTATGTAACTCGCTACTTTTACTCCAAGGGAGTCCTAAATTCAGAATATCATCTTCTCCTTGCTAATTAGTAAAGAGGAGATTTCATGTTTCACAAGCTTGTTGAAGGTTGTGAAGTTTTAATAGATACTAGTTAGACCCAACCAATATGCTGTAATATTTTGGCTTAATATCTGGCTTAGCAATAAGCATGTACTGTAGTATGAATGCAGCCAGTTATGGTTTACACTGTATAAATAAATCGTAGCTCCACAAAATTTCATCTACAGGAAAAATAGCCAATAATTTCTAAATGCTTTTTTCTGAATTTAGAATCAGAGAGAAAAAAAACTTAACTTGAGCAGTAGACGACAATCTTCCATTAAAAACAGGAAAGAGGAAACATGCTTCCTTAAAAATGCCTCATTAGATCAGCCAAAAAAATATTTAGTTAACTGTTATAATTAGAAAGGTCTTGGTAAACTCTGAAGCAAGGTACACTTTTTTTTAACTTTCAGATCTATAGTTACTGTATCTTATGCTAATTAATTCATTACAGGACTTTCAGAGCTGCCAATTTAGTTGCTAGAAGGGGGGCATATCCACCTAGTCCAGTGATGGCTAACCTTTTTGCTGTCACATGCCAAAAGTGTGGGGAGTGTGGGGGTTGTGCTCATGCGTGCCCTCACCTATAATTCAATGTGCCCCATCCCCTCACATGCGCACGCAACCCCCCCATGCTCCTCCCACTTTTGGCATGTGATGGCAAGGTGGGCTCGGTAGGCCCATTTTTCGCCCTCCCCAGGCTCCAAAGACTTTCTAGGAGTCTGGGGAGGGCGAAAACGGCCTTCCTGACACCCACCCGGAGGCCGAAAACAGCCAGTTTCCCAACTTCCATGGGCCCAAAAGGCCCGAAAATCAGTTGGCCAGCATGCGCATGAGCGCTGCAGCTGAGCTGAGGCAACACTTGCGGGCCACCGATTTGGCTCCGTGTGCCACCTGTGGCAGCGTGCCATAGGTTCGCCATCACGGATCCCAGTCAGTATTCAGTAATAATAATTTCATCATCTTTAATTTGCCTAATTTATTTAAAATTATTTAAGATTATCTAAGCAGATGACAAAGTTAATAATGCCTTCCAGACTTACAATTATCATTTCATCTTGCCTCCCCCCTCAATTCTGCAAATATCGATAAAGAATAAACCATATAAAATGAGAATGGGCGTGGCAAAATAAATAGGATTTTACATGTTATTGAGTTATATACTTTTATTTTTATAAGATCTAACCATGTGTCTCAAGGAAAAGTGGAGCAGTTGGCATGTTCTGTGATGCTATGAATTTTATAGAGATTTATGCAATAGATGAATTATCACCCTTTCAGCAACTTTTCTAAGACAAATTCCTTCTCACCTTTTTTACCCATTATTTGCAGATTGGAGGCCTGCTGTGAGTGAAATGTAGAATTTTGCCCCCATCGGTACACTGATTGTGGCAAGAGATAACAAGGGGACCTTAACAAAACTGGAATCCAATTTTTTCTCCGCTGTTGTATATAATCTCATAGTGACTTTATGTTATTGTCTGTTTTATTATATATGTATTATTGTCTGACTACTTCAGATCTTGTAGACTATTTTATGATTTTTGGCTGTAGTAAGGAATTCATTCATCATGTTAGTAGATGATTTATTCTGGCAACTAAATAGCAGGCATTAATCATAGTTTAGTTGTGCTGATTTCTCAGCAGCTTTCAGGCTATTGATCACAGTATTTTGAGATGTTTAATCAGTAAGGGAGTTGACTAAATGCTCCCAAAAATCGTGCTACACACTGTTGTTTGGATTCTGGAAAGCTGACTTATGGCATACTTTGAGATTCTATTTGTCCCCTGTGTTTTCTAACCTTTACATGAAGTTGTTGAGAAAATTCCAGGTCAACAAGAGTTTCTGTGCTCTGTCTTTATCTTTATCTTATACCAAGAAGTTTGTTGAAGTTTTGGATCATTGAATATACAGTAGAATATGGAATATTACTCCATATGCATAGCAAATGCCTCAATTGAACACATAGTCTCATCCTAATTTCTTGAAGTGTTGTCTAATACCTCTGATCAGCCACTCCCATCCAACACTATTTGTTTAGTAATTGTTACTATATAGTATTGAAATTTTATAATCTATTATCCAATTTTCTATCCTAGCTAATAGCTAAGTTTTCTGATGATAAATACTATATTTGTAAATACTAACTATGCAGCACAAAAGTTTTAATAGATAAATTGTAAGTAACATGGTTCTCCAAATATATTGTGCATAATCAGATTCCAGGTCTACCTAAGCCAGGGGTGTCAAACTTGTGGCATCACGTTGTTGTCATGTGACATATTGTGACTTCCCCCCCTTTGCTAAATTGGGAGT
>JANHFK010004095.1:195468-221901 GCA_036250565.1 Sibynophis collaris | reverse complement strand
TGCGTGAGCCCTGCGCTTACCTGGCAACCAAACTGGGCCACGTGGAGGGGTGGGGCAGAGTGCACAGGGTCAGCCAATCCTTGCAACTACCAGTTCGGTGAACCAGATTAAAATTAACATCCAGTTCACCCGAATCGATCCGAACCAGCTGAATCCCACCCCTGAAACCAACCTAGCACTAAGGAGCAATTTCCTGACAGATAAAACAATTAATCAGTGGAACAACTTGCCTTCAGAAATTGTGAATACTCCAACACTGGAAGTTTTTAAGAAGAAATTGGACAACCATTTCTCTGAAATCTTATAGGGTTTCCTGCTTGAGCAGGGGTTGGACTAAAAGACCTCAAAGGTCTCTGTTGTTCTGTTAATTTTGTATAGCCATTAAAGTCTTGTGGAGTTCTGGATCTCAGTATGAAACAACTTCAAAAAAATTCAAAATCATCAGCAGAAATAAAACATTTAACTGATTTTCTTATGTCTCTCTCTTACATACTACCTTAGCAAGCAGCAGCACCTGGTTGCTCCTTACTGATTTAGAAATCTAGGGAAAGTTAAATATATTAGTATTTAAATGGGAGACAACCTCGGAAATCCAGGGCTCGAGGCTGGACCAAGATACGGCAAAAATATATTTTTTAATTTGTTTGATGCCACTTTTGTTTATTTTTGTTTCTTTGTGTATTACTTCCCAGAAATAAATTTTCATCCCCAAAAGTTGAAGTCCAATTAACTACCAATTCAGCAGTAAAGTTAGGCAGCTCAGACGGGTACAATGAAGAGACCACTTGCTTCTCCTTGTGGTTTGCTTTTGCATGTAACAAGAAGGCAGGAAAAACATCAGCCATTCACATCAAGAATGGGAAGGATTTGGCTTAGGACAGTCTGTCCGTCATATCTTGGCTCTTTCCTATGCCCCCTCCTTCTACACCCCATCAGGTCAATCCAAATTGAATAAAATAAAACATAAATGCATTGGGATCATGAAAAGAGTTCAATCAAAACAGTGCTTTTATTCATTATTTTTTCTCCACTTCATTTTCTTCATTTATATATGCAATAAGTGCAAAATTCCAGATTCCTTGCTTCTATTCAGAAGGCACTTGACTGTAAGTCCTGCAAATAGATTTTGTTGCATTTTTTGTTGCATCACTGTTTTCAGATCTTTAGAGAGACAGTATCAGAAAGATGGCAGACAAGGCTGACAAGTTTCCAAAGGCACTGAAACAACTAATTCTCCCCACTATTTGTTTAATGTGCCTCTGACATGATGGGAAGCAAGGCACAATAGAATTCACACATTTTGTAGTGATAGTTGGATGCTTTTGATGGAAGGAGTAAAATACTAGTTTTACACTGTACAGCCAAAGATGATTTAATTCTATTGCACTAATAGGACAGGTCATGGCAGGAAATAGGTTATCTCTAAGAAAGACTGAAAGTATCAAGTGATACCAGACATGGAGAATTAGTATTCTGCAGGATCCAATCTGGGTCAGTCACCGGGACCAAAGGTTTTGTCTTCCAAGTTTTCAGACTCATGCTGGAGCCTATCCTCAGGAAAGGAGTCTGAAGATTCGAAAGACAAACCTCTGATCCCAATGACCAACTCAGATTGGATCCTGCAACATTATCCCGGGATATGTATATTCACCTTCATTCATAATTAATATTCTATACATATTCTCTATTTCAATTTCAGGAAGTATAACTAAAGCAATATATTACCAAATACTTGAGACTTGGATTAGCTGCCTTCTATCATAAACAGTTATTTCAAAAGCAATCCTTAAAACGTTTATGGATATGAAAGATGGCCAACTTCTAAGAAAGATAACTACCTATCATCAAGTGTAATTCCATCTTAGTTTCAGAAATGCTGCCTGGGAGTAGGAAAAAAATTAAGAGACTTTTAGCAGCTGCAGTAATCATAAGGGAAGGAGGAAGAAGGAAGGGGGAAGGAGAAGGAAAGGGGAAAAGAAGGGAAGGGTGCATTTTGGGAGGAAGATAATTTACAAAGAGACATAAAGTGAGGGAAAGTGATTTAGAGAGGAAATATGGGATTTCATGATTTTGTCTCTAGGTGATTGGGTAAAAAAAATTCTGTTTAGCAGTTAGATACAAAGAAAAAGAGAAACACAAGTTACAGGGATAAGTAACTCTTACATTCTGAAAGTGTAAAATGGGTAAAAAACAATCTAAATTTGAAGGTTCTTTTGGTTTTGAAGACCAGATCACACAGACTTCCTTCCCCATCTACCTGCCACAGATCTCATATTAAGTTTAAGCATAACAATTAGAAGTATAGACTCAAAAGCAGCTTTCTCAAGTAGAGCTATAGCGCAATCTCGCAATAATACAATTTCTCAATATAGTTATTGATCCCTTGTTGACTTCTTTTCATTTATGTTAATAATGCTTTGGTCCCATTAATGACATGATAGCTTCTAATCTTCTATTACAGAAGTCTGCAGTGATGAAAGACAGATAATAACTGATTTTTTAAATCGGTTTTACAGATTCTACAATATAGAAGCAAGTAATAGAACACATTCATTGATCCTTAGCTTTTAAGAGCTCACGGTTATAATTTCTAGCAAAAAAACCCAGCTATGAGCACAAGCAAAGCAAGCAAATGCTTAAAGCTGCCCCCCCCTTTCAAATTTGGTTTGTTCCTTCTTGAATAATCCTGTTAGTTGGGTATTTCTTTCTCTGTTGTCTGCACAACTCCAGGCTATCTACATTTCTCTCAATAGCAGGGTCCATGCAGATTTCAAGAATAAAAATGGATTTTAAAAAGGGCGGAAGCTGGCAGGTTAAATAGTTAATAATAACTGCTGTTCTGGTTAATGCAGCTGCCACCTATTCTCACAACGTGAAGTGAGGCATGCAGGTTAGTAAGACAGCGGTGCCTGGTTATTTTATTCCCAAATAGAAGATGCGGCTATAGTTAAAACTCCTCAAAGAGATATAGAACAAAAATATTTACCATTAGAAAACGTCGGGGGGGTAACGTGCTGTTGAAGGTGCCTCTCCCCTGTTTAACATTATAAAAAAGTGGTTTAGAAACAGTGTCCAGCAAGGAGTTTGGTTTCTTAAAAATGTAAATATTCCCAAAGAACACATGAATCATAGATTTTCAATGATATCCATCCCTGGTCCCCCAACTTCACATACAATTCTAGCTAAAACCAAGTCATTTGGCCAAATGGATCAATTTCATAATGGTTTCCTTCTTTTTCACCAACAATATATTTCTCCGCTCTGTTCACTAGTGTAACTCTCACTTTATTAAAAACTATCTAGTGGATTTTTATAGGGTATATGCAGAGAAGAAAAAGATGTAGACAAGAGACAGAAATTAGTATTCAATACTGTTAGTATTTAAATGTCTTTTCTAGCTAAATGTAAATGCAGCTTTGAAAAAGCTCTTTCTTTATCAGAAGATAGATCAATACCTGTGGGTAGAAAGCTGCATGCATATAAAACAAATAGCAAAGTGTTCACAATAGCAAAGTGAACAAATTATTATGAAGCCTCTAGTAACAAACCAAATTCAGTTTGTGAATTAAGTAGCAATCTGAAGACACAGGACACGGTAATCCTAAAAAATAGAATTCTAATACGTTCATCAGCTGAAAAAAACTCCTACTGCAGTTTAAAATGGGTTTTCTACCCAGACTCAAAAATAAAGAAGAACAATAGAAAAAGAATGACAAGGGAAGAAAGTGAATTCACATTGCACTTAGTAACAATGTTTTATTTCTTTAGATACAAGCTAAATCAATTGATTTATCTAATCTAATCAAACATAAATACAGGTAGTCCTCTTTTACCAAACATAATTGGTCATTAAGCTAAGCAGTCACACAGTAAAACCACAATTGTGCTTATAACCTTCAGCTTTCCATTGTTTTACAGACCTGCAAAGGTGTATAGTTGCTAAATGAAGGCTACTTATATAAACTTTCAGCTACATTATATTTTAAAGTATTTACTAACCTATTCCTATGCATTTTACTTCAAAAGAAATTGCACTAAATTTAATTATTCTAAATCTGTGATGGCGAACCTATGGCACGCAGGCCCAAGGTGCACACAGAGCCATCTTTCCGGGCACGTGAGCTGTCGGCCAACTCACCTGCAGCTGCGCATGCGCTCGCCACCCTCCAGTTGGTGTTTAGACCTCCAGTGCACATACGCACAATTCCGGAGACCCAGCTGGTCTTCAGAACTCTCCTGCGCATGTGCGTATGTTTTTGCATGCACGTGCAAGTACCTGCATGCAGCATGTACATGGGCAGATTGCATATACGTGCATACATTGTGCGCACAAAAGCCACGCGCATGCACATATGGAGCAGTTGTGCGTGCACAGCACACGGCGAAAGCCGCCCATAAGCGAAGCACGTACCTGTTTGGCACCCGGTGAGTAAAAGGTTCGCCATCACTGTTCTAAATGAATAATTACACTCTAACTAACCTAATTCTAATAAGTCTACATAGTATACAATATATAGAACTGTAGTCTTAATGAATTCAATATAGCCCATCTAATCTCTGTAATAGAGTTTCTAAGGACAGGAATGCATTTTTCAAATTACCATTACTTTAGATCAGGGGGGGGTCAAACTCGTCGCCAGCGGGCCAGATGCATCACGTGCTGGCCCCGCCCCCACCCAGTTTAGTAAAGGGGAGGAAAGTCCCAATACGTCACATGACGCCACCGTGATGATGCAAGTTTGACACCCCTACTTTAGATCTTCTGATATACATTGGACCTACATGCATCACTTCATCTAAGAGTTCTGAAAGGTATCTGTTTCTAGTAGATAATTTACTGCATATATTTTCTCTGAGAATTGTATATACTAGATAAGTGATCTGATTCCTAGGGACTATTCATTAGTAAGGTAGTCTATGCTCTATAATACAATGATGAACAAGCTTTCATAAGTTTCCAAATTTCCATCACTTTTCAATAACACCATATCAATATGGTAAAAACAAAAGCAATATGTCCAGCAGCTCTGCTATGCTTACTTACACATAGCAAGTTCAATCAAATATTCCCAAATTCTGGTTTCAGAAATTGTTGGAATTAAAGGCCAAATATGTCTTGAATTTATTCAGTAGCAGAGAAGGGAAGGGAAGGGCTCACTCTTCTCATATGACTATTCTGAATACTCGCCTAAGAAATGAACCTGTGCAGATCTAATTGTTTTATTTTATGCTGATTTAAATTACTGGAGAAGTGAGGTTTGCAGCAGGATTAGGAGACCAACTTCATGAAATTATCTGCCATTTCTGGAGCATCTCAAGGATGACCCACATTAATGCCTTACACTTGCAAAGTTCACAGAGAAATAGCTAATTGGACAAGCCTAACCCACAGCTCAACAAGCTGGCAGCAGAAGAGAGCATGTAACTGGGCAGTGCAAACCAAGCATGTGGAACAAATTATTCCAAAGGGAGTAAGAGAGTCATAGCGTCTGAGTGCAGGCTTGTTAGATCTAATGAGAACCAAATCCCAGAGTCAAGTAACATTGTGGAGAAAAGACAGATGTTCCCTGAAAATGGAAAAATGGACATTGATATTCTACCCTCCATTGCTCCATAAAATCTAATGAGCTTGGTAAATAGAACTTTTTTTGGATGGGGGGGGAGGGCTTTCTTAGCTCCCAAGAAATGTAGGCCACTGTTGGAAGATTTTCTTCTGCAGCAGTGAAGAGACTGTTTTCTATGGGGTCAATTTTCCCAGAAAACAATGCTTTTTCTAGTTTATGGGTATACATCAAATGTAAACATCACCTTCTTTTTTGTGTGTACATCTTTCACAGCATTCTGGCTCCAGTATAATCACCAATCTACTTAGAAATTTAAATTCTCACTAGAAAGAGTTTGTTGCATCCATATTTATCAAGAATTTTAGATCCCTTTGATGAAATTGTCAGCAAATTTGAACATATAACTACTTTTCTGGGCATTGTCAATTAGTTAATAATTTTGTTTATAAAATTATTGCATATGAATTGATGCACTGTAAGAAACTGATTCTGTTCTTATTGGTGGGTTGCAAATGACTCAAAATCTAAAAAATATCTTAAGTGGGGAAAATGGCTTCAACTAAAAAAGATGGATTCATGCAAATCTGATCAACAGGTATCAGTTACAGTAATGCTGTTTTGAAACGTAAAAATCATTTGTTCACCACCTGAATAAAAGTAACTTTATAAAGAAATATAAATAAACTTCTGTTTCACAAATCCCAGGTTTCAATATTGACTAAAAATGTACCTGCACATTGCAGATGTGTGTGTACTTATTTTTGGATATATCAAAAGTGATTTTTATATTTGAAAAGGCTTTTTGATACTGTCAATAACTGTCCTTCCATCTCCCACACCATCCAATATAACTGATAAAGCTTCCAGGATAGGAAGTGAAACATCTTCTTCTTCCTCAAAAAATCAGTCCAGTTGCCTTTTCAAAAGTAAAAACTGCTTTTGATACAACTATGATCTGGATGACTGAGAATCTTCATAAACACTTACTTTTGGGTAAGTTAAACCTACTCATGGGGACACATGTCTTAAAATTACATCCTTTTGGGACGTCTAGAGCATGTTCTATATATAGTTGCCTTTCAAAAATGTCCAAAAACTTCATCTGGTCCAAGTTATTACAGTCAGACTATTAATCAGAACTAATTGTAGAAAAAATGTCACTTTTTTTTTTTACAATAGTTTCATTGGTCTCAGTTCCACTTTAAGACCCAACTCACTCTATATGTTATAACCTATAAAGCTCTACATAACTATTTTTGAAAGACTATGGCTTTTAAGATCTTTGGAAGATCTTTTCTCATTGAGAATGCTCCAGATGCTGCTACCACAGGAAGTGAAACAAGGCCAGCTTTTTCTTTTTTCTTTTTCTTTCTTTCTTTCTTTCTTTTTTATGCTTAACAGGCAAAGCTAATTTTATGCAGACTGACTCCTGGCTTTTTAAGCTGACTTGCTTGTTAAAGTACATTTTAACTGTTTTAATTGATTTATTTTATATTTTAATTCCATTTTAATCTACATTTTATTATTGTTAACAATCCCAAATGTTATTTCTGACAAGGCATGATTTAAATTCATTAAATAAAGGAAGTATTAGTACCATCGATATGTGAAACATGTATAAGTTTGTGTTTTCCATTCTGCTGCACAATGTGTGAGGCTAGCTGTCTACAAAATGGATGTGTAGCACTTAATTCCCTAATAATTTTTTACAAAAGATAAATAGCTGATACTTAAAAGTTAGGAGTATGCTCTTCTCTAGCCGTTGACCCTAAGGATAAGGCAACCTTCATTAGGACTGACTCTGCCTAAAAGGAGAAAATTACTCGTTATTTACATTTTTAAAAGCAGCACTAAAATATTGGGCGGAGGAATGAAAAATGCCAGCCAGATCCTAATGAAACTATCATTCAAGGAAGCTGATTACACTTCCTGCCTTGGTGTGATCTGAAGGGGACCTCTATTAGACAACCTGTTCAGGGCAACTCTTCAAATACACCACATTCAATTTCAAAGTGCTTGGCCAAAGGAGTGAGTTTGCATTCAGAAACTTTATTCCTTGTGAAATGATGAAATATGTCAGTGGAAGTGAAGGCTCAGAAGGGGGAGTTATAGCTATTAAATCAAAAAGGGCAGTTGTAAATATCCAAAGAGGTATCTTAACCCTTTGCTAAGCTATAAATCTATCCCTGTGATTCCCTCCTGGAGAGTGGGACTGGAGGTTTGTTAATAACCCCTGACTGCACAATTCAACAGTGTTTTCTATGCAGAGCAGCTATGAGCAGAAAATACACTACAGTACACATGAATGGGATGCTTCAGCTGTTACTTCTTTCCTTTGCATTCATATAGCTGGCAAAAACCAATCAGAAAAAAATCTCAAATTATGTAGCCAGCTTCTCAGGTCAATGAAGTGCTGTCCCAGATGGCAAATTCCCTCCATATCCAAATCAGAGAGAATAGACAGACCAGAAGCACCCTTGTTGTTTATTTAAAGACCCTGGAGTTCACCATCCATGACTGCTGAACTAAATCTGAACTCCAATTAAGACTTTCATATTTACGGAGCTGCGGGAGGGGCTTTTCCCAGAGCTTGTGAAAATCAGGTTAAAGTGTTTTCCAAGTTATTCAGCATATGGGTGAGATCTTGTTAAGCTATAAAGGAGTCAGATTTCCAATTGAGTACATTTATTCATGAAGGAAGCACAAAGAAGTTCAATTGTCAAATACTTTTCACATAAAGTGAAGTATAACCTGACAAACAGTTATTACTTCTTAGGAACGAAACTGTACTAATCAGTCATCAAATCACCTTTACAAAGGGAACACTCCAGTTTTGATTTTGCCAATTACTCCAACAAAGAAAAAAAACAACCAGAATGGGTATTCTCTAGAGAATAAGCAATTCAAAATGAGGTACAATTGTACATTTGTTGCATTGTAATATCTATGCCTGGAAAGCAAACATAATAAGCAGTATAATGAAATGGGCACTAATATAGAATCTCTTGAAAGCAGAACAAATTAAAGGAATTGTCTGCTAGCATTAGTATGAACTCAGTTACGGCATTCAAAGTGGATGGTTTATGTAAAATATGAGCCACATATTTTGTGGGTGGAAACACGCAAAACAAAAAAATAAAAATAATAATACATGGCCAAAAAGAAGAGAATGGCTCAAACACAATATAAGCAGTGAAGCAAAAAATACACATAATTAGAATTTCATTTAAGGAAACAGAAAAGTTAAGCATTATTCCATAAGAGAAAACTAAAAATGAATCTTGGCCCATATTCAAGATCTTTCAGGCAGCATTCTAAATTTATATTTGGTTGAGTAAAATTACCTGGATTTATTTCCAAATATATTTGTTTAGAATCCAGGTGACAATTCTTCTGGACTAAAACTGTCCATGTAACCAAAATTATAGTACCAAATGAATGATTATAAGCCAGCTGTATTCCAGTTACTACTTCTACAGAGAAGTCCTTATATTATTCTAATCTTCAAGGCAAGATTAGTGTAATTAAGTACGATTACATGGATTGTTAAGTAAAAGCGGTTCTTGCATATCATCAAGGTATACAGTATATGTAGGCTGGCTTGACTTAGGCCTAGATTCCAGCAAAAAATTGCTACAGAAATTATGCATTTTTCCAGAGGCTCAGACCACGCAGCAGATTCAGTTGAAGGGAACTGTTTTCAAATCAATTAAGACAGAACAAAAAAAGAAACATTTACAGTATTTCTGTTTTGATCACTTCATAAAAGTAATCTCTTAAAATGCATAGGCATCAGAAGCCAGTAAAAGATTAATGTGTGCTCTCCAGTATTATTATTCCAAAAGACATACAAATGTATCCAATCATATTGTTTTACTATAACAGTTATTCTCAGATTGAACCTTTATGATGTCAAATTCTTTGGTTATAATAGGCTGCTTTAATTCTAGTGATAGCTTTCCAACTCTTTCCAAAAGATCAGAGGATATTATAGTCAAGCCAGGATAGTACCTTGAACATGGTATCCTTGAACATGATAAGTTCATTCAATACATTTACAATTCTATGATTCCCTTGATGTAAATATTCATAATAGAATACATTTGTGAGAAATCAGAAAATGCAATCAATTATGTTATTAGGTGAAATAGACATTAACAAATACAAATGTAATAATTTTAAGCTATGTTTATTGATTAGTCATATGAATAGGAACTATATAGTATTTTTTTTAAAATGTTTTAGAAATCAGGCACCTGGAGTGAAAGAAAGGATGCAGGATTTTCTTTCCTTGTTCAATCAAGTCAAATCCAGTTTGACCTGATTGAACCTGTAGAATTTAACATCTAGACTTCTGTTAACTAGATCTATGAGGATAGCCATTACTGGCAATTTCCCACTGAGGGACTTTCTTAGGTCAGGATTGAACTATTTGTAAAGAAAGGGCTAGTAACAGTGCATTCCCACTTATATTGAACCCTCTCTGTTGACTTAGCTCTCAGAAATAAGAAGCAACCTATTTTAAAAAGTTTGATATATGAACTATAAATTCCAAATGTGTACAATACTCAACTAACTCTTGTTACCAATTAAAACAAAATGTTCGTTATTATAATTCCTATTATAACTCCTAAACCCACTGAGCCCAATCCCATATGCTAATATTCCCAACAGGGGGAAAAATCTATATTCTGTTTGTGAAATTTGAAGCATAGCTAAGTAGGAATGCTTCTTCCCAGCTAAGAGGCCAATTCTGTAAAAACATTTAGAAGATTTTGTTCAAAATATTCCAGGGATGCTCTTTCTGTTTAGCTAAATACAGCAGTGCAAGATCCATGATGACATTTTCATATTTATAGCTTTTTTTAAATAAAACATAAAAGTTACCATACTATACTATCTTACCTGGGGAAAAGTTTCAATAAACTGAATAGATCTTTAATCCCATATTCAGATATTGCAAGGAGGTATGTAGTGTGCATATACTTTTACTGTATGTATACACCTGCATGAACTCTTTATCTCAGTTTGATGTCTCTTTTTTCGAAGATGAATTAAAAATGTTTTGTATAAGTTACAGCTTGCACATTTATTTTTTTCTTCATAGGGGAAGAGTAACAGGAGAAAAGAAATGGCTTGCAGTGAGAAAATACCATAGAGGAAAGTGTTAAACTTCCCTCCCTTGACATGGCAGCTATAAAACAGATTTAAAAGTTGTCATTCTGCTCTTAAAAACAATGGACACTCTCATCATTCTTGTGGATTGATTCTTAGAGACAGAGCATGACTGAATTGGTCCTCTGAGCACTCAACTTCAAATAATTGGAACAGCTAAAGTCAGTACTGTACTAAAATGCCTCCTGCAATGTCAATCTGACATTTCAACAATGTCAATCTGACATTTCGTACATGACAAACACTGAAAAAAGAGAATCAATCTAAAGAACTCTCCATGTAGAGATTATTGTCAGTCATCCACCATCAGGATTCCTCACATCTGCTATGTGATAGGTCTGTGCAATTCAACATGGATTTTATGTTGTTGAGAGCTGGACGTATTAAATCAATATAATAAAACTCAACAAATATCACACAAATGTTTTCTTTGCAACCCAGCTCAGAAAAGCAAAAATAAAAAATAAGCAAACATGCACATGCAATTCTGAATAAGCATTTGATGCATTTATTGTTAATATATATACAATTGATAAAAGTGGCACTGTATACAAGTAGTCCTCAACTTACAAATACAATTGGGACTGGAACTTCTGTCATAAATTGTTACAGTCTTAAGCCAAATCATCACTGGACCTAATTTTATGACTAGTTTTATGACATCTTTAAGTCGATGTTATGCTAGTAAGTGCAAATCCTGTTAACCAATGGCATTCTTTTGCCATGAGTCACATTCATGTGACCATAGGATTCTGCAACCAGTCATAAATGCAATCCAACTGCTCAATGCTCAAATTATGATCGTGTCACCATAGGGACAGGACAAAGTCTTAAGTTCAAATTTAGGGTCGTAACTGACTTTTTTAGAGGTTGTTAGTTAAACTGTCATTAAGCAAGTAGTCATAAGTTGAAGACAATCTATATTATCTTTTTCTTTTCAACCATTCATAATGAAATAGTAGTTCCCAATAATTCTTTTGATTCTGCACTTTTCTAAATTCTATGACGTAATTCTTCATTTTAAAACACTACAAAATATATTACATATTTTATAGTGCATATAAAATAAATATTTTACAATAATTTATTTATACAGAAATAGGATAACTAGATTTATCAAAGGAGATCTGTAAAACTCACACAGACCAAATCCATGAATTTGTTGATTTCATTTCATAAAGATACTTACTGTATGTACATTCAAATAGTGGTCAGTTAAAGAGAAAAGTACCTCCCAGACTGCCCAGAGGATGTTTATCTTTCTATGTGGAATAAGAAGCAGAGTACTCTTGCCACCATTTTGTTTGGCCTGTGAACAGGCCAGATTTTTAAAAGAAACTACCTTATACCATAGGAGAAAATTAGAAATAAAACAAATGATATACCTTGGTCTATCATTTTCATTAGGAGAATTTTCTCTCTCTGAATGTTTGTATGGGAGGGGGAGAGAAAGTGGATGCCAATAAAAGTACATGCTATAAAATTGACAACCTTTTCTGGACTGAGAGAATGATTGAGCTCAGTTCTGTTTCTCCTCACTTTGCCAGATTCACCCAACAGTAGGAACTCTTATACTCTCAGAGGGCAAAGCCATTACTAGCAAAAGATGGAGGACGAGATGGCAGAAGTAACTGATGTCTATCATGTTATTGTGCTATTAAGCCCAACAATTTATGGTGGATCAAAGACCATGAATTATCAATTTAAACTGTCTAGCCCAATGATGCTTTACTATTTTAGTAAAGGTACTATTTTATCATAGGTACTATTTTAATGGGTAGATATTTTTCCCTCTTATCTTCTATCTGCACAATAGCTTTATGAGGATCAGCGGCAATGAATTATGATGACAATGTATTTGATTAATCTGAATGAAATGTTGTCAGTAATATTACACTGAAGTTGTTTAATCTAAGATACCCTAATTATGATTTCACACACTTGCTTTGAAGCAAAGCTTATGTAGCTTTCACTTACCTATGCATGTTTTCCCATCAGAGTGTAGCACAAACCTCACATGGCAACCACATTTTGGACCTTGATCTGTATCATCACAGGTGTGCTGACAACCTCCATTACCATAGTTGCAAGTCACTGAGAGGTGTAATCGAAGAAGAAAGAAAGAATTCCAAACATTATTATCATACTTGCTGAAACAAAAGGCTATGTTTGCACAATACCGTAATGCAGAGCTAACTAAATCACCTTTCCTGAATTAATCCAGCTGCTTGAGTTCATACATCACAGTAGGCTAAAATGTTGTGGTCTGGTTTGCATTCAATGTGTTACGCAAACAAAGACCAAACAGATTCAAGCTGCCAAATTTCTTGAAATAATTAAGAATTACTGAATTAATATAAAACTGTAAGCACTTCAAAACCACTCATAAACTTATCCACAAGTATAACATGATTAACCTGAGATCAATACCAAGAGGGGTGGGTAGATAATATGGGATGAAATTGAAATGAAGAGATGTTGGGATTTTGAAAATCTGTATGAGTATGATAGTGATAGGTCATAGATCAGAATGCAATAGATGTTAGTTTTGGGGAAAAAGTGATGAAAAGCAATCCATAAATGCTCCCTATTCGAAAATGGTTAAGCTATATGCTTCTGTGTCATTTCTTGTATTTTTTATGAAAACTTTTAAAAGAAGTACACTGCATTTAACTTTTTCTTTCCTGCCATAATCCTTTCAGTTTAGTGGAATTTAAAATAGCAAGTGCATTTGCACAAAAGTTCAACATGTCAATTAATTTATTTTAGTAGCTTGTATCTATATACAATCTCATCACAAGGTAAGTCTTGCAAACTTGAGGTTTCTTTTATGAGAAAACTATCCCTCTTTCATCTGAACATTGTATTACATATTCAGAGGATATGACTGGCTGTATGGGTGCAACTACACAAAGTAATGTTAGCAGTTATAATTCTATGATGTCCTCCTCTATGGTAAAGTACACTTCTAGCAAAGATCCACTATTTCTATATTAGTGTTTCTAAAACAACCAACTGCTACTTCTTTGACAAAGGTTCCCAAGGTAAACACTTACATTTGCAATCTCGTTGATTCTTAGTGAGCTCAAAACCAGGTCGACATTCACAGGCAATGCCACCTTTGGGGGTCTCACGGCAGATGTGTGCACAACCATGATTCTTGTTCATGCAATTCATTCCTTCTAAAAGAGAAAAGAAGCAACATAAAAGCTATCCAGACAACACAAGAAACAAAAAATAGCAATAAGAATATATAATGATGACAGTTGAATCTTGCTTAGCTAACCTCTTTATCAACCTAAAGCAAATTTTAATAAATTCAATAGATTTACCCTCAAGGAACTGCACAACAACTATAGCCATTTTGTTAAGATGACTGTAATTACCTTCAAAAACAGTCACTTTTTAGAACTAGCACTCTCAAGATTCACTGGTTTCAGAAACAACTAAGGCTTTAATTCATTCCAATATATGAATTAACATATACTGAATACAACACATTATCCTGATTTAAAGATAAAAATGACCTGTGGTCAATCCATATTCCTTGGAAATCTTGCCTTAAAGGAAAATTTCTGGAAATAGAAAAGAAAAATGAAAATTACCTCCTAACAGTTCACCGAGAGACCATTTGGTATATTATAATCACGTTATGCCATAATTTTAAGATATTAATTGACCTTTTATTTAAAATTGTGAGATTTGTAGTGTTGTAGAGCTGATTAACCAGTACCAATATCTTACAATGCCCAAACCTTAGTATGTAGTTTTCTCATCATGTATCCACCCTCAGAGCAATGCATTTTCTGTCACACCCTCCCTATTATGTCCCTTAGCCTGTGCCTTCTCCTTATCATACCAGCAGTCCAGAACTCTCAGTCAAAATCCCTGATTTGTTGATTGATGATGCTACAGGCTCCAGTGTTGTTTCCTCAGCAGAGTCAAAAAGCCACTCAGGCTTTCTCAATAATGGGAAACAGCCAAAGCAGCATTAGCTACAAACATTGCTGTCTGACCTATCTAAGCTGCTGGGTACTGCTGACTCACATCCTTAGATTGTTTATGCTTTGTTTGGACTTGAAGGACACCAAGTTCTGGGCTTTAGCCTCCATCTCTTCATATTGGCAACCCACTGTAAGCAGCAATCAGAGCCAACAGGGCCATGCCCTCTGCATCATGGCCTGAGTATGATGAAAAATACTAGGATCCATAGGGACTAGGCCTGCCTACTTCATTGCACAAGGCAGATGTTAGGGTCTAAATGATATAAAAAGTATTTGTGAGTAAATCAGGTCTACCACAGGAGTGAAACTAAAGTCAATCTGTGACGTAGAAAGACACTTATTTCAGAGACAGAATAATTTTAGTGATATTTTATTATGTTTCATGTGGTTGTTGTTATTACATTCTCTTTACATATTTCTATTGCCTGTTAGCTTTATCATCCCAATTAGACAGAAAGACAAGTTATCAAACACTCAGAGTAGCCTAGAAAACATGGCTATATTCTAGACCAGGGTTGTCAAACTCAAGGTCAGGGAACCGGATCCAGCCCGGGGGTACTTAGATCTGGCCCACAGAGCTACCCTGGAAACAGCAAAGGACTAGCCTGCAGTACTTCAGCCAGAGAAAACGAACTCCCAAGCTCTGTTTTCGGCTGCCATGGCTTCCTACAACACTCTGCCAGTAAAAACAGAGCTCGGGAAGGCCGCAGCCTCCTGAGCTCCGTTTTCACAAGCAGAGGGTTGCAGGAGGCTGTGGCAGCTGAAAACGGAGCTCAGGAGACTCTTTTTTCTGGCAAAGCGCTCGGGCCACCACAGGCCCCCAACAGGAGTGACGTCGAGCTGGCTGCACCCATCCTGGCCACGCCCCTCCACCCCCCTGAGGTCAAACACAACCCTGATGCAGCCCTCAATGAAATCGAGTTTGACACCCCTGTTCTAAACCATCTGGAGTCACATCTAAGAAAATGATGTATTCCAACTTAATAATGTACAGAACATTTCAGTAAAGTGGAAAACACTTGAAAGATTCCAGTAATTAATCAAAGGGATAATCATTATCCCAAGACACATGAGAGGTTAAAAACAAAAGGAGACTATTTCATGTCAAGAGGCATATATTATTTGAGCAGAACCAGTACAACGGCTTCCCTGATCATCAGCTTGGACAATGAGCCAGCTTTGGGGATGTCAGAGGGGTACGTGGAGGAGCAGCAAGAGGTTGTAGAGTGTTTCGAGCCAGGAGTGGAGAGACCAAGCAGAATGGAGAGGTTGCAGGAGGAATGGCTGGATGAACAGTTGACTGAGCAAGGAACAGGAGAGGTGCAGCTGCAGCTGGAGAGCTCAGAGGTCCAGGTGGGGGGGGGGAGATAGGAGAAGGTGTGCAGCTGTGGTTGGCCAGCAGAGAAGAAATTGCTTCCTCCACCTGATCCGTGAATGTGCAGCGCTGAGAGGAGGCAGGCACAATGGAGGTCAGGAAGGTTACTCATAAGGCGGAAGCCTCACCCCTCTTGATGAGCTGCGCCAACCAGCGGCTATTTAGCCTAGCACTTGGAGTAAAGCGAAGCTAAGAACAACTTGTCTGCTTCTTGCTATGCATTTGTTTAGTTGTCATGATTCTTAATGTGGATTTAGATCTTGACTCTGCTGCCGGATTTAGACTCAGACTTGGGACTTTGCTTCTGGAAACTTGGACTTGGATTTTGGCTTTGGTGATTTGTGCTCAGACTGTGGAATTGTTTTGACTTTGAACTTGGGGAGGGGGGATTTTTTTCAGTGTAACTTCAAACAGTCACTAAGCAAACGATTGTAAGTGGAAGACTACCTGTTCACCAAACTGAATGCTCTTCATATTCCTATTTTCAGTGTTTATATATTATTTAATACAGAACATAGTTTTTCTTTCACTCTCAAACACTGGACAGTGTCAAGTGGAAAGAAAAAGCATAAAGGAAAAGAGGAAACAGCTGATCAAAGATATCCCATATCACACCAAAGCAGTCCTTGGTATATTATCTTTCTTTCATATAGCTTTCTGTTTCTTAGATTATTTCTCACTGAAAGCTCCCTTTCCCACATTGGAGATATGGAATTGATTCAGGATGTCAGGTTAAATATCTGTATAGTCAAACCCTGAACCAGTCAGTGCAACAGCTGAACAAATGACATTTTCATTCTATAACAACAGGAATAAGGATTTTATTAGGAAGACTTAACAGATGCAACCAAATCAAATAGATAGCTGCAGAACTAACTCAACTCGGATTTCACAGGATGTCAGCACCAATCTGGATCTCTTTCATTCCTGACTACTACTGTTAGTCTTGGCCGATGACAACCTCTCTTAGAAATAGAAGGTGCAGCTTTGTGTTTTCAGTTCTTTAACTGCCAGAGAATTGCTGACAAAAGCAGCTCTTTTAACGGATTCATGCATTCCCAAACCAACATATGCTCATTTTTAATTCCCAACATAAAGATGGTTAGGTTTAGAGAGAAGAAATTCTTTAAAAAAATTTTTTTAATATAAATGTTAAATATTTAAATTTTTTTTTTTAAAGAATCTCTTCTTTCTAAACCTAACCCACATTGTCATTATCGCTGTCTATATCCTGATTTAGCAACTTTCTAAACCAGTAAGGAAGCAGAGTATGGATTGAAGGGAAGGAAGCAACATAGAACATTAGGTATAAAAGGCATCAAACTATATTTAAAGGAAGTGAACCATGCAGTCAAGAAAAACTGAAGCATGGTATGGATTCTGGAAAGTGGTTTTATATTTTTTTTAACATTTATTCTATTATTCCACTTTCTTAGAAGCAGAATAGAAACTTGCTTACTGGTCAATACTCAATCCTCTGGAGCATTAAAACAGCCACGTCTGAATACTCTTCTGATTATCCCTAAGAAACATCTCACGTTAAGAGATGCCTATGTCTTAATACCGGTATTTACTGGTAGTTAGCAACAACTGATTTCTTCCTTTTATGATCATATTGGAAATCCAAGGTTTCTCATGCTGTTTTACAGCAGAGAGAAGAGCAACCAGAGAAACTGAAAAAAACATCTGGCTAATTTGCAGATCACATAGGTTATCAACTCAAACTTGTTTGGGGAAATGTGTCAGCCAAGCAGCAATATATTTGCTTTTTAAATCTCAGAGCAAACCATATATATATGGTTATATAACCCCCCCCAAAAGGATATCAAAATATACTCCACCTCAATATATGGTGTTAATAGTAACATATTCAATTAAAACCACAGTACTTGGTATAGATGCACTGGCTATGTCTCAAATTCTAATCTATTAATATGACTAGAAAAAGTTTGGAAATTCCTAAGCCTATAGTTGTTTCTGAACTGCAAATGAAACATTTTACATTCATTTCTTTCTATGTCTCTATCTATCCTAACCCCTCTCTGGAAGATGTGAAATAGTGATTGGGTTTCAAAATCAGATGGGATATAAATAATGTTTGATGATCAAACATTATGATCCATGTTCTATATTGTTATCATATTGATGTAAAGGTGTATATATATCATATATAAACATTATACATACACACACGTTAATACCCCCAATCAGCTGTTCCCAGAGGTGAATTTTAGCAACAGGTTCCTTGGTTGTGAGCTCTGCACCTTGCTTTTTTTCCAGCCTCAGAGGCTTTTTTTCTGAAGCTTTGTTGCAAATGATTTTTTTAGTCTCTGAAACTTCCATTGGAGAGGCTGGGCAGGGCTACATTCGGAGTGTAAGACACACCCAGATTTTCACCCTCGTTTTTGGGGGGGGGGGGAAGGTGTGTCTTATACTCCGAAAAATACAGTATATATTCTATACATTTAATGTTAAATTTATTTGATACTTGGGTCATTTTCTCTCCCTTTTTTGTACACCAATCTTTTTTTCTTTTTTATTGTTGTTAGTACTGGATGTATGGAGTTTTTGTTGTTATTCTGTTTTATAGTTTATTTCTGCTGATAAAACAAAGTATATATTTTTAAAATTAAGATTATTTTTTAAATGCACGATAGTTATAACATTATAATTTTACAGTAATTAAGACATGAAATCAAAATAAGATACCAAGGAAAAGGCCAAGTAAATATCAAAGCATCTTTTATTCTTATGCATGAAGAATTATAAGAGATAATGATGAAAAGGGATCATAAAATGCTCAGAATTTGATAAACAGCAGGAATAAGGAAACACAGAAAACAATGGGGATGTAGGAAAGGGAAAGATCACAAACAAGTTAATGGTTATGAGGAGTTTAAACTTATTATGGGACAATAAACAAAGGCAGTAAAAATGAACAAAAATATAGATGTAATATGTCCCAATTTAAAAAACTGAACTGAACTGAACTGAAAAAGACTTGAAAAGGATCAGATTTAAACTGGAAAGGAAAGCATTACTTGTTCATCAGTAATAATCAGAATGGGAAACAATCGAGACTGAATCAATTTATAGCTGAATGAGTAAAAAGAGAATGGATGTGTTTAAGAAACACTGTTCTTAACATTCTTACAACCTTACAGTACTGTCTAAGTCAAGAAAGAAAAACAAGATGAAGAGGAAACTGAAAAGTTATGTTGACAAATAGGGAATAAAGTAAATGAAATGAAAGTGAACAATAATTTAGAGCAAAATCTGATGAGCATCTTTTTGACATCTTAATTAGCCATAAAAATTGGAAGACCATGCAGGAAACATAGTCACTAATTTTAAAAAAAGGTTCCCCCCCAATATATTTAGTATATACCAATAAAAGATGGTTAAAGACATGTTACTTAATGCATATGTTCAGGACGTACAGTTAATAACTAACTGTGATCTGCCTGGCAGCTATTTATTAGAAGGAAAAATGGCAGAGACATAATAAAAGCAGAGAGGTGATTTGGTTTCATTGCCCTTATCACCACGGAATAAGCTCAATAACATTGCCTGTCACTTCAAATTTATCATGGATCAATCAATTAAGACTACTTTGAAGTCTGAAATGCAGGTGCACAGATGGAGAACTCAAAAGAACAAAGTTACCACAATAAACAACTACACTGGAGAAAAACACATGGACTGAAGAACAGAAAGGATTTAAATTCAAAACAAGATCTTCTACAGCCAAAGTAAATTTAATGGCAAGAACAAAGCCTTTTTTTTGTTTTTGTTTTTCAGGAGGTTATTTAAAACTACAGAAAATAAACACTGGGGGCAGGACAGGATAGAGAACAAAGATGACACAAGAAGAGGCAAGAAGAGGCAAGCTTTATGGATTGTTATTGTAAGATTTTTTTTCTCTAGTATCTTCTACTTCAGAAGCTGCCTCTATTTGGCATTATTTTGAAAGACACCCACAAGATCTTTGATGCCTGGATGAAAAAGCTTGTCTGGTTTTGCTGCAACTTTTGTAAATGACATAATAATCTATCGCAAAAGGCTGTCTGCCAGAAAATTTGTATTAAGCAGAACCTGCTTTCCCACAGCATTTATAGAATAGCAATTGAGACTAAGTTATATATTAGGAAATTCAGGGGTAAATTTTTACTCCAGAACAAAGCGCAGATCAAACCAAGGTTAATACCAAGACTCTATCAGAATTATAGTTAATATTCCAGGCTGGAAGGGTCCAAACAGGGTAGCCACTGAGCTTTCCTACATTTGAAGTATTTCTGGTTTGGTTGGATTCTTGTGTCATAGTCTTCTTGGTTCTTTATTCAAGAAACTGAAAGAAAACCAGAACCCGAGTAAGATTCCAAGCAGATGTAGCTCTGGGAGGGCAGATCCATGTTCCGAAGTCATTGCAGAACAAAACCTACAACTGTACACCCATAGGAAAAGGGACGATTAAATATTTATTACACTTATATATTGCACAATCAGGATTGGTTTATAATAAAAAGTAAGCTGTAAGTATTAAATTGTCCCAAACATATAAAAATTAAAACCATAAAAACATAGAAATAATAGAAGTAAAAATAACAAGCAAAGACAAAAACAAACATTAGTACCAACCCTTATTTAATCATAGTAATATTAATTTTGAAAGGTCCTATGGAAAAGTTTCATTTTAATAGCTTTTTGAAAAATATGAGGGAGATGCCAACTGAGCTAAAGGAGTGGGAAGGTCCCATGAACTGGAACCTGCATTTTATACATATGCGAAATATTAAGCACCTCCCACCAGAACAAATGCATAGGATGGGCTGCTTCCACCTGAAAACACTGGTGTATATACTGTTACATGCAACAGTTCTGATTTGCCAGATCCAAGGCTGATATATTTGCTACTAACTACAAAGATAAGCTCATGTAAAGTATATTGCAATACTTTGTGTAATGGCTGATGTATTAAACATGACAGAAAGTGAAATAGGACCTAGACCAGTATACTTGTCCGATCCATGTCTCAAGAAAGATCAATCACCATGGTTTCCATCCTACGTCCAGATGTGAATCCTGAAAGACAGGTATTCAGACAATCCACTTCCTCCAAGGTACTCTGTAATTGAAGCCCAAAACCTGGTCAATAACTTTCTCTAAAATGAGAAGGCTGGATGACAGTTGTCTTATATAGCTATATCCAAGGAAGAAATGTTCAAAAGAAGCTGCACCACTGTCTCCTTTTAAGGCATCAGGTATGATCCTCTTCTCTTAAGGAGGTACTGACAGTTTCTTGGGTGCAGCCTCTCTTCCCTTCCCAATCACCCCAAAGAATCCAGACAGACATATATTCAAGCCACAAGTAGCACAGAGAGCACCTGTTCATCAAAGTGCATAGACCAGAATCTCAGATGACAATTCATAACAAGGATAAATTCACCATTTCAGATACCATCCATAGAGTGTCAAGCCTTTTTTCAAAATATAAAGCACTGTGCATATACATCTGGTTTATATATTCCCAGAATTATTCTTTCTTCAGGCTATCTCTCTTCCAACCAGTGAAGTACAGTTGAGCTTTCCCAAGAGAAGACATGAGTCCTAGGTCCACAAGGTTACATTTTCCTATTGAAGAGACCTTGCCTAAGGCAAGGTAGAAAAAATGACCTTGATAGAGATATAACAGTTCCATTACCAAGGTGATGAGAAGAAAAATATATCTTAAATCCATAAAGGGCACATAGGTTCATAAGCATCTCAGACAAATAGATCCCTAATTCACAAGAGTATAAGAAAAGAGAAGGGTACAGCACTATCAGATTCACAAAATTTTGTTATCATAGCCAATCTTAATAAAAACAGTGTGGGAGGTTGACATGTCACTTTTTCTCAGGCTCAATTTCTGCATCTGTATTAGGTATATTATTAACCCTACAATTTGTTAGCAGGTAAATGTTTTCCTGCTTGAGCAGGTGGGTTGGACTACAAGACTTCCAAGGTCCCTTCCAACTTTGTTATTCTATTAAAAGCAACATATAAGCCCCATATATTATTGTGATATAGCACAAGAAATGGCCATTCCAGCTCATTTACTTTTTCTTTATAAGAACTCACTGAATCATAACTCTAAAATGATTCTTGCTTAAATAAACTGGTAGCAGTAATGCAGAACCAAGATAAAGGAAAAATACCTAACGAATTAACAACATTGATAATCTGGATGTTATTGAAGGCTTCAGAATGTAATGGGACTTTTTTAAAACTAGACCTTCATAGTATGATACAGTTTGTAACATGCCCTCATCATTAAAAAGGGCTATATCCTCCTCCCCACCCCTCACATTTCCTCTTAATCGGTCTTCTTCGGCTTGCTGTCTTTCAGCTAGCTACATTGGACAATAGTGCCATTGGACTTCAAAGACCATGCTGGTTGAAAATTCCAGGAACTGAAGTTCAAAACATCTGGAGAGCACCAGTAAAAGAAGGGTGCTCCTAAGCATATATAACAATTAATCTATTCCAGGTTTTTTGGTGTTGGGACTACAATTCCTGTTATTCCCAGTCACCACAGAGTATAAAATTGAGTCACATTTGGGATAGAGCTCAAATCCTTCCTTCTTGCAAAACAAAACAAAATCTCTTAAATGTGGTTCTAAGTGTTAAATTTTTGCATTAAGCTTCCATGCACACTTGTATGAATATGTCAAAACAAACCTGCAGACAGTGTCTTTACACTGACAGTGATTTACTAACCTGACAGTGATTTACTAATACATATTGCTTTGCAAGAAAGGCGGGCAAGTATACAATTAAAGCAGGTCAATTCTGAAATTTACACTTATTTTATTTATTTATTTGTTATAAATGTTTATTTTTTTGACTTTAAGCTAAAAAATTTATCAAGGGAGCTTTTGGGAATTCTGAACATTTTTTTAAAATGTTATATCAAAGAATTTTTTGACACCTGATACTTCAGGTAAACTTTTTTTCAAAACTTCCAAATGGTTTAGCAGATTAACTGGTCAGAAAATTCATTTGTTATTACAAATGTCACCAAAAATAAGAGAGTTAAATATAGGAATGCCCACTGCCCAGTAATTCCAGTAAGAGATGAATTGTCTAACTATGACTACAGTCATATGTTAATTCAGAGTATTTTGAAACAGTAACAAAAAAAAACTTTGATGAAAAGTGATTTGAATCAGGATAATGAAACCAGCAGTTCATATGAACTGAAATTTGTCTCATCAGCACACTAATCAGTTGTCAGACTAACAAAATAAACCCACTGTGTACTACTTCATTTACAGTAGTTAATACCAATTTGAGTGAGTGTTTTGCGTTTTACTTCAATCATAATAGTATGTTTGAAGTGAGATCACTGTCTGAAGTGGGACTGAGAAGCAGGCAAGTCAGAGCATAAATAGCCTCTCTCAATTTGGTGTCTTAACAATATGTTGAGACAATCGCCAAGATTATCAACCAGTTTGGCCCACTTCTGGAGAACATCACACATTGAGAAATGCTAATCCCAAAACTTGAAAGCAGGACTGTAAAGGCACTCTCTATTTATCCATCCACAGGCAAGGCCAACTCAAATACAAGAAACTGTAATTTTCCATCTCTTCTTTAAACCTGATGATAATGTTAGAGAGCCAAAACAGAGACAGATAAGCAGAAATAAAAACATTAAAGACCAACCTTCAGGACGCTGGATGCAGGTATGCTGGTTATCACTCAGGAAAAAGCCTTCACGGCAATGGCACTCATAGCTTCCCATCATGTTGACACAAGTTTGTTGGCAGCCACCATTCCCCTCTGCACACTCATCCACATCTATTTGGGAACCAAGGAGAGAATGAAAAGGCTGAAATTTACAATTATTAAAAAGTAAAAGTCTGAAGATTATTATTATTTTTTAAAAAGATAATACAATACAGTAAAACACACCATATAAAAATGTATTTAGAAAAAGAACAAAACATTCCTTTAAAAAAGCCAAGACAATAAAATGTCTTACAAGTTTAGCAAAATCATTTTTGACTATCTGAAACTCAGAAGGGAAGAAATACAATAGTTATTTTAAAACAATTGGAATATAAATCCTTTAATAAATTATAATGAATAAACATGATGAATCAATGCTACAGAAAAGATGTCACATACAGTATATCTAATTACTTAGCATGTTATGATGTTGGAACATACAGCAGGACCTCTAATAAAATCTGCTAGTTCCAGGTAACTTCATACACAAGGTGTTCTTTCAAATATCCTACTTGCAAACTGTTTTAAAGCTTTCTAGCTCAAACCCAGCTACTTGCATTGGATTGAAAAACAAATTTAAAATTAGTGTAGACGAATCAAGTGTATGCCATATTTTACATCACCCTTTTAATACAACAATATATAAAGCCAGTCTCTGACATTCCATATTATTTCTTCTGCCTTCTAATAAGATATATTTTTAATGAAATGCAGGATAGATCTGTGTAGACTGGGTTAAATTCTTACCGATTTTTGCTTAAAATGACAAAAAAGGTGATATGTTGCTATTTTTATCATTAACAAATGAGTATTTGTGCAATTAAGCTTCCTTATAAGCATGCAAATGGCACTTTGGCATAGAGAAGGGCACTGCTGAAACACATCATGTGGAATCACAGTTCTAATTTTATTTTCTAATTGTCAAATGATAATGTGTTTCCTGTCCTAAAGAGTATTAGTACAGATATTCCACATGATATGTTTTACAAGTGCCATTTTCTCAGCATCTTTAGTGAAAATGGTTAGCATTGGATAAAGTTAAGGCTATTTGATCTGGACTGTAGAAATCCAAATCCTGATGACTACGAGATGCCAACAATGAATTTATGTTTCCTTTCCAGACTTTTTCAAACTAAAACTAGGAGCCAAAGATTAAAAGATTTTTTTTCTCAATAAAGTAAGATTGGATGATTGTGACCTTCAAAGGAAGTGTTGATTATCATCTTCCAACAAAGCCATAAAGCATAGGGAGGAATGCTAGGAACTATGTTTCAGCAAACTCTCCAAGATTTGGAGAACACAGTATGCACATTCCAGTACTGTTATTTTGGCTGAAGATTTCAGTCCCCCATCTACTACATCATAACTGAATTCTCCGAAAATTTCAAGCTCATCAATGGGGTGGTTTCATACAACTATTAAGTCACAAACTAGCCAACTGCATGATGATTAACCCTATCTACCACTACTCCAGACTAGCCTGAGTCAAGAACATCCCCTAGGTTGCATCAATATTGGATGACTTCATTACCTAATGCAGATTCACCAAACTTAAAACAAATCTAGCCAATCAACTTCTTAAGTCTAACTACAACTAAATGCACAGTATAGCAACGGAGATTGGATAGGTTATGTCTTCATCACTTCTGCTGATTATTCTCAGATGAGTCAGATTCAATGCAGGCAACAGATAGTAAATAGTAATCGATAATAATATTTAGCAGCAGATAGCGAAATTGCCAAGAACAAAATCAGTATAATTATTTTCAAATAAGCAATGAAATTACTCTCGTAACTGAAAAAGAGAGGATTTAAGTAAGGCTTCACACTGACATTTTTAAACCATTTGTTAAGATCCAATCAGATGAACATAGTTTCCCTAAGTACTAGGGAAATATGAACAAGAATTCCTTCAGAAACAGCATAACAAACGAACAGCAACATTCTATAGTACTGTTTAGAATCCAATCACCTAAAGTATTCTAGTTGGAGTTGATTTTTGGTGGAGAGAGGTTATATATTTCTGTGCAAGAAGCTAGACATAAACAGCAATTTTAATATCGTGCTCACATTTGTGAACCAGTAGGGAAGGTAAATCCCACCTCTGATTAAAGTGTAGGCATTCAACATGAAAGGAGATAATTAACAAATTGTCCCAGAAAACAGGCTTATAAATTAGTTAAGAAAGAAACAAGCCACAAGATGGTGTTGGTCTGCTACAACTGAAGAGCCTTCTGCCTCCAATTTTTTTTTTGAAGAAGTGCAGTTTGGAAAATATTATCACATATCGCAAGAGATTGTAAAGAAAAAGAACATGAACACAACCTGAAATATCAGTGAAAGATGAAAGTCAATTCTATAATTTACACAGAAATATTTTTTTAAATTGAATTTTAGCATAAAGTAGCAATAACACTCTTTCTCCTCCTCCTTAATTAGTGCAAATTCTTACCTACACATATTTTTTTTTTTTATTTGTCAAGTACATATTAGATAATATATATAATTATAGGCATGAATTGAGTACATAACATGAAAACAG
>JANHFK010004095.1:116095-151449 GCA_036250565.1 Sibynophis collaris | reverse complement strand
CCCCCCCCCCCGAGCTCCATTTTCACTGGCAGAGGCACCATGGACCGGTCCTTTGATGTTTCAAGGGCAGCCCTGTGGGCCAGATCTTAGCACCCCATGGGCTGGATCTGGCTCCAGGGCCTTGAGTTTGACACCCCTGAGCTAGACAGTCTCTAGGCCAGCACCTTGTTATCCTTAGCTGATCTCAAAAAATTAAGCAAGATCAGACTTACATTGATGGGAGATCACCAGAAAAATCTCAGAACTTTATGCCAGACTGGGAAATTAAAAAATAAATCCTGGAAGAATGAATAGAACAGAACAGAATAGAATAAAAGAATTGGAAAGAAACATGGAGGTCTTCTAGTCCAGACCCCTGCACAAGCAGAAGACCCTACACCATTTCAGACAAATGGTTATCCAATCTCTTCTTAAAAGCCTCCAGTGAGAGATTACCCATAACTTATGAAGGCAAGCCATTCCACTGGTTAATTGTTCTTGCTGTCAGGAAATTTCCCCTTAATTCTAGGTTGCTTCTCTCCTTGATTAGTTTCCATCCATTGCTTTTTGTTTTGCCTTCTGGTGCTCAATAGGTTGACCCCCTCTTCTTTATGGTAGCCCCTCAAATATTGGAACACTATCATGTTGCCCCCTACTCCTTCTTTTCACTAGATTACACTTACCCACTTCCTGCATTCTGTTCTTCATAGGTTTTAGCCTCCAGCCCCCTAATCATTTTTGTTGCTCTTCTCTGCACTTTTTCCAGTCTTTTTTATATTGTGATAACCAAAATCGGATGCCATGTTCCAAGTGTGGTCTAATCAAGGCATTACAAAGCAGCAATTAACTCTTCACATGATCTTGATCTATCTCTTTTGATGCAGCTTACAATTTCATTGGCTTTTTTGATGGGTGCAACACACTGCTGATTCATATTAAAATGATTGTCCACTAGGACTCCAAGATCCCTCTCATAGTTACTGCTATTGAGCCAGGTTCCATTTATTCTAGACTTATACATTTGGTTTGCCTTATCTAAGCATAAAACATTACTTTTCTCACCATTTAATTTCATTTTGTTAGATAGGGCCCAGTGTTCATCTGGTGAGATCCTTCTGGAATTTGAGCCTATTTTCTGGGGTGTGAGCAATCCTGCCAACTTGGTGTCATCTGCAAATTTGATGAGTTCCCATTCTATTCCTTCTAAATCTAAGTCATTTATGAAGTTATTGAAGAGTACTGTGTCTAAGACAGAACCTTGGGGTATCCTACTGCTTACCTCCCTCCATGTAGATGTAATTCCATTAAGGACTACACATTGAATGCAGTTTGTCAGCCAGTTACAAATCCAGCTGTTGGTGAGGTTGTCTATCCCACATTTTTCTAACTTGCGATGAAGAAGATTGTGGTCTACTTTGTCAAATGCCTTACTAAAGTCCAAATATGTTATGTGCACAGAATTTTGCTGGTCCACTAATTTAGTCACTTTGTCAAATGGTAATGGTAAGCTGTTACCATAATATTGCCATAAAATTCTACATAGGTGTATGCATAAAGTTGTCAGGAGTGGAACACAACTGTAGAAAGATATTACCTAGTAAACAGATATGTATAATCCCCTTCAGAAGTCTATATAATTAACAATTCACCCATACCTGCTCTTTACTGCTATACTACAGTGTTTCTCTACCTCAGCATCTTTAAATTGCATATACTGGGAATTGAAATCCACACATTTTAAAGTAGCTGGGGTTGAGAAAAACTGCTGTAGGGTAACATACAGGACACAGGATAGGCTAGGGCTGAAATAGGGCTAGCCACTGCTTTGTTTTTCTCTTGGGATCCATTTTGCTTTTATGAGCTAAACCAAGTAAGTAGGCATACAATTTTCTAAGTTGTTTTCAAAAGCATTTAATTGAGCATTAAAGGGATAATTACTATGCATTTGATTTTTTTTTTCAAATGTCAATTGAATTAGTTATTTCTAAACAATGGATAGTGACCAAATTGGAAGCTTATAGGTAGTAATAAATCTTATAAGCAGAGTTGTGTTAGAAAAATAATATTGCCCAACAGCAGCAATGAAATCCCCCCTGGTTCTATTCGGTTCTCTGAACCGGTAGCACTGGCGGTGGGAGGCTCCGCCCACCTGCCAGGACATCATTACATCCCGTTTTTTAACCATCTGCGTATGTGCAGAAGAGGCGCGCATGCGCTCCCATGTGGGAGCATACCCAAACCAGTAGCAAAGGTAAATAGATTTCACCGCTGCCCAAGAGGTTAAAGAGAATTTATTTTCAGAATGTAGGAGATGGAACCTTAACAGCAAAATCTCTGTTAAGTCTTCAGTGGCAGAAACTCTCAAAACAATACATTTTTCTCTTTTTAAGTCTGTGTGTGTGTGTGTGTGTGTGTGTGTGTGGCACTCATTTCCAGATGAGGCTTTGGCTCCAGAGAGGTAGGTTTCAAACTCCTCATGCAATTTATTCTGCAGAAACTCCAATGCATACAATCCATCAGGTTTTATTTGAGAACTGCAACTTAACTGAACGGCCAAGTTCACATATAAAGTATGGGACAAAGCATAAAACATAACTCAAGTTTATGACTGGGCTATATCTTTAACTTTTGTCTGACTTTATTTTCTATATTTGTGAATGTCCAAACTAGTCCCCATTAAGAGCAGTTTATTTGTATGAAAACAGAATGTGCTGGCACTTCGTTAGCATCTCCTGTTGAGTATTTATAAAAACCAGATTTTATATGGCTTTGTATTATTAATTATGTCTGCCATATCCCTAAGGCCAAATCATTCATTTTCTTCCTGCTTTCTCTTGAAACAGGCCTGGAGGATGAATCTGTTGCTGTCTTACAGATTAAGCTTCCAATAAATAAACCATAATGGAGGTATGAATAAGAGCCAGTTTGATGTAGTAGTTAAAGCAACAGGCTTGAAATCGGGTGATCTGGTCCCGTCTTAGTCACAAAGCCAACTGGGTGATATTGTGACCAGTCACTTTTTTTCTACCCTAAGAAGGAGGCAATGGCAAATCACTTCTGCAAAAACCTTGCCAAGAAAACTGCAGTCCGTCTCTGAGAATCTGACATGATTGAAAAGAAGGAAAAAAGAATGAATAGGAGCAAAGAGTAGTTTAATCATATAAATAGAAAACCACATAAATGTAGGTAACATTTATTAAGGCTCAAAACATCAATAATAATGATTTTAGTTCACATACTATTGGATGACGGACTGAGCATAGTTGGAATTTAAATGCATAATCTTTTGGTAATGTTCCTATGAAGCAAATATGAAAATAGGATGTAAACAATTTCTCTATCACAATCCTTGAAGTAGACAAAATGGTTGTACACATTGTTCCTCCTGTAAAATTGTTCTGGTTCTGAATAGGCAGAATGAAAAATAAGCACCCAGTCAGTGCAAGATCAGATTTGGCCCCGCAGTTTTCAGCTGCTGACCCCTAAATATTGCATACAGTAGATGTAGTTGAAAAATACCATGCCTGCTGTTGTTATAGGTTAGTTTCAATGATACCTGCTCACTCTTCAAAAAAACAAGATCCATTGTAGTATCCAAACCAAGTGGAAAGCTACATTTTTATCTATTACTGTTTTCATATTCCATTACTTATTTGTTAGATCTCCTATAACAAGCATGGATTTACAAAACAGATTTTGTTGAAATGGAAGAACAGATACAGCATAGAGAAGGGAACATCTCAGTATCAGATGGATTTCAGCTTTACATATAGCTGCTGCTCAGAAGCACCTCTCAGATTATTGGAACATATGTATGAAAGGCTGGAATTTTTTGGGATGTCATAATACATGTTTCATTATCATGGTTTATTAATTGGCAGCTATGGTTTTTCAGTATATTGGTTTTTTTAATACCTCATGGTTGCCCTGGCAGATTGGGGAAAGGATTGTTCTCCCTGTACTTGTTAAAAGATTCTTGGTTAGCATTCTGCAACTTATTTTGCATGGATGCAGACTATCCAATTCTTACATATCAAGTCTTTCTCAAATTCTCAAAATTATATATCATAGCCACTTGAGCATGCTTGTAGAACTTTGAGGAAATGTGGTCCCAATGTTTATGGAGAATACCAGATGCATATAGTAAGGAAAAATGGTAATTCAAATGATAGAATACCCCTATTCTAGTTATAGCTTTTAAACATTTATTGCACTGTTTCTTAGAGGAACTTGGTTATTCAGATAATGATAGAGGCTGGGTTTTAAATATGCATTTTACTTTTTTATTCATCAATGTATATTTCAAGATTAATCCTGTTTGTCAAACTTCCAAGATGTCAGGATAATTTGTTCATTCTTTACATGATATCCATCACCAGCTAGGAAATGAGAACTCAAGTTTAAACTTTTTGGTTTTCAGCTATCACCATCTTCAGTCTTCCCATCATTGTCCCAAACTTCCTCCCCAAAAAAGTTAATATGATCAGTATTCTAAATAACATTAATTTACATGTTTTGTATGATAAATGACTGTTCCAAGCATAATGAACTGGAATAAGTAGGAAGTATTTTTCATTAAAAGAGACTGTTGGGAATGTTTTTAAAATGAGAGTGAAGTTTTGTTTTTTTTAAATCAAGTGTTCCAGCTAAAATGGATCTGCAAAATTTCACAGAAATGTCATTCTTTCCCTCTACTGAAAACTGATGTAACAAAGAAGATGTTTTTACCTGCAAGACTCTTGCCCAAATCCACCCCGTGTTCCTTCCCCTCTCCCAAAGGTATCCATCAAGTTTCTACAGGATGGAATTTTGCTATGCTGTTTTTACATAAATCTGGCCACAGCTTTAATGGAATTTGAAACCAAAGAGCTTTAATAAATAAATATTATGATAAGAATATGAAAGCAATGTACACGATGACGCTAATTGGAATCAAAACCTAAGCATTTCTTTCTAAACTAAAATCATAAAACTTTACAAGAAGGTAGTTCCTTTTTAGTGGGCCTGCAAAGAAAAGGAAATAAAACTAAAACACCCTTTGTACATTTTTATTATAAAAAAGATTCTAAAGTGTTTAAAAGGATACTGCTAAAGAAGTAGCAAATAACCTTAAAACTCTCACCACTTTATAAAAGAAAGCAGTACAAAATATAAAGCTAAAAGATTTTCCTTAACACATTTGTATCATACATTGTCCACTTTGTATCATTATGACATGTTACTGTTTTAGGAAGTGAAAGTATCTAAACAAATTGTTTGGATTTGCATGTCTGATTTTAAATAAAAATCAGCCATGCTGTTTCAAGATAAATTAAGTTAAAACACATACTTTTGCCAAGAATCTTTGCATGTAACATCTTAAATTGCATTACATGTGAACTCTTACATCACAAAAACATTCTCTCAAGTCTTATGCCCCATCTTAATCTTAAAAGTAATTGCTTCTAAAAGTACTATCAACCTTGTAAAAAAATAGAAATCCGAGTAGAGGTTTCAAAGACCAACACTCTGATTTCTTGCTGGGAAGGAAAATCCAACCCCCCCCCCCCCCCAAATAACTATTCCTTTTTCCTCCTTATGTTTAAAAGCAATTCGAAGAACAGATTTATTTTTTAAAAGCAAGTCTTTGAAAGATTAAACCGAAAGGTTTGCATTCAACAGTCAAAAGATATATATTTTGCCGGGCACCCGGTTTATTAATCTCACGGACAAAATCCAACGTTTAAAAAGTAGAGGAATAGTTCCGCGCCTGTGTGTGCGCGCTCGCTCGCGTATACATAAGAGAAATACGAGTGCCCGTCTCGATAGGAGGAGGTCGGGCCAGGGTTGGGATTCGCCTTACCTTGACTAGCTTTAGCCACAGTGTTGCCAAAGGAAAGAACCAGGCACAATCCAAGGATCTCCAGGGCCCCCATTCCAACCGATGCGTTTGTGCAGAAGGTTGGTGCCAAGAACCGGGAAGTTTTCTCTGATGCTTTGAAGGCGCACGCAGATTTTAACAGGCAAAAAAAAAAAAAAAACCACCCCAAAAGCCCACAAAACAAAGGAACGTTTTTTTCCGACGGTGTATGAAAGCGGCTACTGGAGAAAGGATGGCCAAATTGCTCGGGGCTTTCGTCTAGTTTCCTCTGATGCTACTAGCACAGGAAGGGAGGGAGGAAAACCCGCGGACTCTTTGAGCGGACCTGATCGCCCTTCCTTTCAGCTGCCTCTTTTATTTCAAGGAGGAACGGAGCCAGTCGTAGTTTTTGTTTAGAGCGGCAGTTTTTTTGTGTTTTTTGTTTTAAGGGCCGTGGTCCAATGCTGAAGACCTGTAAAGGTCCATCCAAGCAACGCCCTTTTTCTTTGCTCTCTTTCTTTCTATTTGCCTTTGCTTCGCCTGCTTCTTCTTCACTCCCTCCCATCCGTCCGGCCTCTGTTCAGCTCTGCCTGCAGGAATTTACAGTCTGCCACTGGGGGAGTAGGGCCAGTAGCCATGGAGACCGCTTCCCTGGGAGCAAGGAGGTCAGGCAAGAGACCATGTGCAATCAATGGATCAATGCAAACTCCCGAGCGAGTTCCAGACCCAACAGCCCCTTTGCCGGGCGAGGAGGAAAGGGGAGGGGCATGAGAAAGGGGATTGTGTTCAGAAAGAGGATTAAGACGGAAGGGGGAGAGAGAGAGAGAGAGAGAAGCGAGAGAAACCAGCTTGCAGATACCGTGACCTGTAACACTTTTTAAAAAAAAAAACTTTTGGGTGCTTGCTTGGTCTGAAGGCAAAGAGACGCAACTCGCAGGAGCAAAGCAACTGCAGATCAAAGGGCTTTCTCTCTCCCACTGTTGGCGGAGGGGGATGGGGGAAAGAAAGAAACGAGGGAGGGAAAAAAAGCCCTCTCTAAATCACCGAGGATTTTTACAGCGTTGTACCAACCTCGTCTCGAATGAACCACTGACGATTTTTCTATCAGCTTCCTTTTTCCGGACCCGGGCGGATTTCTATTCCCTGGCTGTCTTATAAAGAGCGGTCTGTGTGTTGTCAAATAAGTCATAAATCAAACGCGCTCTGGGAAGTTTAAATAGGAAGTAAAATTCTGGCCTCAAGTCTTTCCACGCGCTGGCCTTAGTGAATGCGTGAGAGGGTCTCTGAGCATGAGCAGAATGCCCCCGACGCCCCTCTTTAAGCATAGCTCGGCTGCTAAGAGGAGCTTTAAATAAAATGGGGAGATGTCAGAAAAATCAGGCGAAATTGCATTTCAGCAGATATCAGCCTGCATCTTTTGGAATTGATCCGGTTACTCCTCTTTTAGTCAACAGGCTGCTGCTCCTGCCTTCTTGTATTAGCAAGCAGAAATGGAAACCAGATAGGTTGCCTCCTCTCGCCCATTTCTTGCTTGTTGCATTCTTAGTTTTAGGGGTGATTACTTACTCTATTTTGTTTTAGTTTTTCTCCCTGGTAATTGCTCATTTCAAGGCAAGGTTACAACTTTGTCCCCAGGTTGCAGGAAAAATTTTGAGGGGAACTTTTTGTCTCTAAGGGAAAAAAGTTATCTTTATACAGTTTTTTTTAGACACTGCTCAAAGTTACAATGTCACTGAAAAAAGTGACATGATCATTTTTCACACTTAAGAGTCAAGACCATCTCCATGATCATCTGATCAAAATTTAGACACTTGGCAACTGGCTCATATTTATGACAATTGCAGTCCCCTATGGTCATGGGATCACCTTTTGAAACTTTCTGACAAAGTCAATGGGAAAGCCAGATTCACTTGTTACTAACTTAATTGCAATGATTGTAACAGTTGTGACAAAAAAGGTCATAAAATAGGGGAAATATGCTTAACAATCATCTTGCTTAGCAACAAATTTTGGGCTTAGTTGTGGTCTTAAATTGAGGACTCTCTGTAGAGACAGCTAAAGAATCTCCCTTTGTTTGAATGGGGCAGGGCAGAATCTGGCAAAATAATTTTAAATTGACAAAACATAGTCTTGTAATGAATATGTAGAAATACACAAAAATAAGTTTTGAGCATAGATGATGCCCTGATTGTGTATCATATAACATCTATAACAAGCAATAAAGTATGATTTACCATGCTTTTAAAAATCCAGTTGTGTCTTTGTACTGTGTAATGTACACACGCATGCATTATAGCTTGCTAACCATGATTTCAGATGTTAAATTAGGACTACTAAATCTAGACTACAAAATCTGGAACACTTTTAGATGAACAGAGTTTTCTGTGCCTCTTTGCTGCCATCTACTGTTCCTCTGGATTGTTACAATCCAGTTCTGGTGATGATGATAGTGATGTGGCATGAAATTGGTGTCAACTGCATAAATAGATTTTCTCCAGGAGGATTTGTCCTCAACCTAGTCCTTTGGGTCTTCCAATGGTTCATCCATCATCACTATAATCAAGTCCATCCACCTTGCTGCTGATTGTACAGGTAATCCTTGGCTTACAATCACAATTGGGTTAGAACATTTGTTGTGAATAGGCATAGTCCTTAAGTGAGATATCACATGATCTCAATTTGCAACTTTCCCTGCTTGCTTCCTGATTGTCTTTGTCCCCCCAATTGAGAAGGCCACAAATTGTAACCATATGACTGCAGGATTCTGCAACCATTATGAACATGAGCCAATTCCTGAGTACCTGAATTGTAATCACATGACTGATGGTACCACAGTCATAACTTTGCGAATATGTTGTAAGTTTTTTCAGTACTACTGCAACTTCAAGCCATCGTTAAACAAATAGCCATAACTCAAGGACTTCTAGTACTTTCTCTTTCCTCTCGACCTCAAGAGAACGAAGTCTTCACATAATGTGTACAAAATATAATTACTTTGAATCTGATAATTTGTTGACTCAAGTGAAAACTCTGAATTTACTTGTCTTATGACCAATTCTTATAATCAGAGCTTCAAATCAGAGCTGTCAAATATACTAGCCCTTATTAAATGTGGAAAGTGCTAAATGGATCATTTAGATGTGGAAATAATTTTATCTCTGGTTACCTGGGATATAACAAAGGAAGAATATATTTTCTACATAGGACTTGTACTGTATTCAAACATCTAATTTTAATATTTAATAAATTATTTTATTGAATAAGGTAGAAATAATTATTTAATTGTAGAATCAGCTGGAATTTGCATTTGATGCTGTAATATACCTGACACATTTGGCTTAATTGCTATAATTATCACTATATGATAGCAATAGCAGCCATGTTTTTAAAAAAGGATAATTAGAAGTGAAGGTAGCCATGTATCATGTACAACCATATGACTGAATCACCAGGTGTCTTGAGATTCCAATTTCCTATTTATTCATTTCTGGAGGATATCAGGCTGGGGCAGGTTGATATAGAAAGGTAGTTCAATCAAAGTGCTATCGAAGTTATAGTATGAAGGAGATAAATTGAAGAATAAATCTCCTTTTTAATTATTGTTGGGTCTTGCGATACTTTTATTCCCAAGAAAAAGTTTATGTAATTTTCTTTCCTGCATATGAAAATAACATAGATTGACTACATTCCTTGAGTGAAAGGAAATTATCATTTACTGTTTCAGGTAGTGAAATATTGTGGGCTGATCCTGTCCATGTGTTGCTTTTTAGACTGCAAAGTCTAGTGGAGAGACAGTACATGATTAGATTGTTTTCTCCTAGTATTATTTCATAGTTTAATATTGCTTTTCATTCCACAAAGAATTCTGAAAATGACTTAAGGATAAAGTAACTTGTACAATATGTAAGGAGAGCTGAATGGGTAAACCCTAATGCTATAAAAGAGAGCAAATCTATGATGTCTCTTCAACAGGCTGCAAGCTATACATTTTCATTCAGGTGGTAAATCCAAAATACATAATGTTAGATAACAGACTCCTGTGTCAGAATGGTCCACAAACAATCTCTCTGCAAAAAAACTAATCCGTGGTCTTACACAGCATAGACTTGTACATATAAGTATGTTATGGAGGTACTTTCTTATCTATTAATATTATTATTAGCTTTAGATTAGTACTCAATAATTTATAATTTCTTTATAAAAAGCAAATATCTCCTAGCAGTATAAAAAAATGCCAGCACCTGTGAGCAATCTGATACAACATATGCAGCTCACCTGTGACAATCTGTTACACTGAAAAAAAATCTAAAAGGTTTCTTCAGACTTGCCCACATACTAAATTCGCTAGAGAAAGTTTTGTTCTGAGATGTGTTCTTCCCCAAATGTTGGCTTTTTGCAAAATGGTGAAAGTCTTCCTCTTTCCATCATATATGATTTATGATCTAGCCATTCTTCTGCCTTTAAATATACTTTCATTGTTCTATAGCCTATTTTATCTTACTGTTTTCCTTCTCATTTTGCTATTTAAACTAAGCTTTTTAAAATTGTATTGTATTTTTCAATATGGATGATTGGGATATGTAGTTTTAGTAGAAATTGCAAACAAATCAGCACACAGCATGACATATAAAATTGAGACCAGGAATCTACAAAGCCATACTTCTGGGAAATTTGAAAGTCCATAGAGTATTTAAAAGTGTCATATTCCTTATTCATCACAGTATAACAAAGAGGCTTATCAATAGCTTTGAAGGGTTGTATTTCACAGTTATCAGAACTGATGTCCTGCTGCTGAATTAAATAGGATCAGCTGTTTTATCAGATAGCATAAGGATATGTTGCAGGAACCTATAAGACAAAGCAACCAGACTACAGATGGATTATATAGATTTTGTTGTCACTATAATCCACATGAAATTAGAATCTTGACCTCAGCAAGATGAAAAGCATGTGCTGATTAACTCAAGATGCAACTTTAAACTCTCGGCTGACTTTACTTCTTTAGAATCAGTAGCAAGGCAGGAAGACTCAATAGCGGGAAGAATGGGTATTCTAAGACCTGAGAGATGTGGAAAAACAAAGATATGATGGAGACAGAAATAGCAGCAGAAAAACAAAAGAGTTTTTAGAAACAGAGTAAGAATATCCCTAGAAGAGTGGAAGAGATTGATTATATAATGTAAACTTATACAAATCAATTGCCTTCAACTCTAGTGGATTACCTCAGTTGCATATTGTTCTAATACTAACATTAATATATGCAAAGACTTGTATTATTACTGGAGGCCAATACATAAATGTTTGAGAATCAAAGTCAAATAAACCTAAGGATTAGACATCTTTATTATTTTGTAACAATATGGAACCTTTCCAAATGCAATGCTAATAATATTCCTATCTAGCATTCTAAAATTAGTTGTCAGTAACTTGTCCCAACTCAGTGGGTTATTTAACTGTGCTGCAGGGTATAGAACAGAGGCAGCATGCAGCATAACTATGTTAGGGATTCTTGCTTAAGGCTTTTTGGCTCTGGTGCCGTGGCTGAGGAATCCCATTCCTAATGAAAGCTTGATTTATTATTATTATTATTTTATATGCACCAGGTTTTATTTCCTCCGGGTTCTTTTACTTATCATGTAATTGTATCTTTTTAGCTTCACATTTAACAATGTCACTGGAATTTCACTAAAGGGTTGGGAATCATCCTGTTACCCTTGAGTTACCTTTAATAAAGAGTGGCATATAGCTAACATCAATAAATAAAATGATCTATTTATTCCTCTAGCAACAACATTTTGGGATTTGAGATGTCTAGGTATTAAGTCTGAACAAATGTACAGTGTCTGACACTAGAATTAATAGGGAGACCGTCAGATATGGTAGGGTTATGTTTTACATTTTGAGGTATATAAAGCAGTACATGTGGCAAACTAAGAATGGGCATAGAAAGGAGGAAATCCTGTGTGTCCATTAAATCTAGAATTACTGTATTTAAATACAACATTTTCACTTAAAAGAACAGACCTTAAGATCTTCTAATGAGGCCTCCTCCGGGTATCCCTTCCAAAGGGGGTTAGATGGCTCTCTATAGCCTTTTCCGTGGAGGCACCCCATTTATTGAATGCCCTTTCCAGAGAGGTTCAATTGGCACCCACATTAGCTTCATTTTGGTGCCAGGGGAAAACTATTTTCCAAGCCTTTTAATTGAAGTTTGTATTTAGTTTGATTTTATTGGGCATGTTTTAACTCAAATTGTACTACTACTATTATCCTTTTTGTGTGTTTATTATAAACTATTTGAGACTTTCAGCAGTTAGAACATTTAAATGTATTAGATAAATGTATTGATTTTGAGTTGGGTGGGGTGGTTTGATATTAATCACTTCAAAACATTTTAATGCAAGAATGTACATCTATTCTATAATTTAACAAATTCTAGTAAGTCTAGCCCATTTCCTGTCATGGTTTCTGCAACTGTAAGGAGAAGATACTGTATACACTATTTTATTAGAGAGGTATTTGTTTGAATTGCACTACCAAAAAACTTTTCCTTACTATTTCAAAAGATCTTTTAATTCATACATTTACTTAATTTTGGTTCAGGAGCTATTATGCATATCCTAATACTGTAAGCTAAGACATAATTCATGACTGCTGTGATGAAGAATATACAGAGGCATGGATTTCTGTAGTCTGACGTCCTCAATGTGCATTATCTTAAAATAGTTCCCCCTCCTTCTGGAAAACTTTTCTGTATTTGCAGCTAATACTTTGACCACCCAATTCTTCCAGGAAAAATTTCCCAGAAACATCATAGTGTGGTTTAAATGCTGGGAAAAATTAAGTGACATTTCTCACAACAGATGGGCTGCTGTGAAAAAGATGTTTGGAGCCCAGCAACAATTGAGCAACTATTGTATGAGCTGGAAACCACTGCAATCCCTGAAATTTCAGCACAGCCATACTCCATAACTTGAGTGTCTCTCCAAGATTCAAAAGATGATACACTGTAGTCTTCCTACTTCACAGGGGCTTCTACTATAATATATAGTATTATATCTAGTATAATAATCTCAGTACACTTTATCAAAATGCTTTTGAGGTTAGAATTGTTGGACAACTAGTATAGGAACATATCAGAATGTCTATAAAGGAAACAGTTTTGATTTTTCTACATTGCTGTTTGTTCTATAAATAAACTGCAAAAATAATGCATGACTGTCAGGATATTTTTTATTATATAGAATTACCCCTTCTTGTTCACCATATCGGGCATTATCAACATTAAGCATTAATCTAGCATTTCCACTTCATCATCTGAAATGAATATGTAATCAAGATGTCATCATCATCATATTGATGAGACCCAACTCCAAAAGTCCTGATCCCTAAATTCAGCAACTTCACATAGGCATCACATTTTGTTTCAATGACCAGTCATTTACTTGCAATGTCAGTAATTCAAAACAGTAAGAGTTCTAAAAAAATAGTCAGAGGTAGTTTTATATATATATGTGCCTCAACTTTGATTATACTTTTTTTTAACATGAGAAGAAACTTGCCATCTTCTTTCATAGTTTCTGTCATCTATTCTATAAAATGGAAGCAGATACTAAGATAAAACAATGGGAGTCATATGTGTTCATGACTAAACAACGTTTATCCAAGACCGTTTTCAACAATGCGAAGAATCTTGTGGGATTTCCTCATTCGACCTTCAGTTAAAAACCTCAATTATGACACTCTCTTACAGCAACTTTCTCCATATGGTTTCTTTCTCTTAGGATGCATGGTCCATTTCTAGTCTGTAGGCTGGTTTCCTTTAGAGAGATTATGTTGTAGCCACCAGAATGCCTATTGGTATTTTCTATTAAAAAACATTGGCACTGCACATTTGTTTGTGTTCTGACAGTGGTTGCTGTTCTTATTCTTAATCCCCTTTCCTATGTGTCACCAAGAACACAAGAGGTTGGTGCTTTAAAATAATGGCAACTCATGCTACAGACCAGCCAAAACTCTTGAGTAGTGGATGGCAATGATAATGTTATTTCTTCTTGTGCAATCAGCACCTTTCAGGAAAAGAGAGGGCCAGTCAGATAGTGTAGACCTACATAAACATTCCAGTTTGTCAGAAAGCAGAACATTTTCTCAGAAACAATTGCCTTACACTTTTGGATCAAAATATACATGCTTCTTTGATATAAACATGACTTCGCTGTAGTTGATGTTGACTAGCTGTTATTGCTGTTGTAACTTAAGGACGCACTGAATTCTGTCCATGTTTTGCAAACTGAAGAAAGCTAAACAGTTGTTTTTTTTAATGTTTTAAATCTGAAAACCTATTTTAAGGGAAAAGATATTTAACTATGTTGATCTATGTGTCAAAAATATAAATTACATATTGTTATGAATGTGCTCTCCTTGTCAATCCATAGTCTCAGACTATGTCTTATTTGCCCAAATGTCTCAATGCATTTCCAAAGGAAAAATGTCCTTTATGACAGATACAAAAGCAGATATCCAGCATTTCTTCCTCTGTAGGACATATGAAAAAAAGATGTTGGAAAGCTTTAAATCTTGAGTCAGTTTGTTTGTTTGTTTGTGTTTCCTTTTTGCTTTAAAGAAAAAATAGCTATTTCTCTATTTTTATAAATGATCTAGCCAGAATTTGAATTAAATTGTTAAATTTAAGTTCATATTTTATTCTGTGTGGTGCTGAATCAAATGTATTTTTATTGTTATTTTTCCATTCATGCTAACAAACTCATTTCAGCCTTTAACCATTTTTCAATTTGAACATGAGATTATTATTATTATTATTTATACATTTATTATAAGATGTAATCAGTTGAACTCCTACACCATTATTTTATTATTCTGTTATTCTGATCTCTTTTGTAATTCTGTCAAATAAATTGCTATTTGTTTGAGACCAGTGCCATCTTGTGATTTGTCTGGAGCATTTCTTTGCCAATTTTCTTGTGGATATTCAGTTAACTTGCTTATCCTGGTCAAAAAAACTCTGTAATTCCTTTTCTGCAGCTCTGAATGAATACATTTAAAAATTTCTTTGGCAATTTTCTTGTGGATATTCAGTTAACTTGCTTATCCTGGTCAAAAGAACTCTGTAATTCCTTTTCTGCAGCTCTGAATGAATACATTTAAAAATTTAAATTTTAAAAGATGTTAATTTAATCTCTTCTTTTTTGTAATGACACATGATTTTGTTTATTTCTTGTGAGATTGATCTGATTCCATAGGAACAGGTAAAATCCTCTAACCACAAACCTCTAAAACATGTGGCCAGAAAATTGGGTCATTTTTTTTCTCACTTATTTTTTTTTAATCACCAGAAAGGCAAGACAAGATATGAGAAACTTATCTCCAATGCATATTGAAGGCAGGAAGATGACTTTAGGTGACTGCCCATTGGAAAGAAATGGTGGCAGCAGCACTCCTCTACTTAGTTGCTAGTCCAAAGAAGGAAGTGAGGCCAGGATGCGAAGACACAATGGGCTGTCACAAAAGGCTTTTGAAGACAAAAACCTGAGATTCCAACTCTATTGCTCAGGTATTCTACAACATAATTAACAAGTGTAAAATACATTTACCAAGTATATATCCAGAATTTCAAAGAAAAAATGTCTCAGTGCTAATTAGATTTCATATATTAGAAATCTATTCCCAAATTCAGAATACCTGATTCCATAATGAGGAGTCCTTGGTATTTTCTGAGCTTGATCGTTTTCTTGCAGACCTTTCATTAACCAAGCTAAGTAACATCATCCCTGCTAGTGAAACCACAAGTATAAATACATTGCCTTCCCCATTCCATGATAATCAAGCAATACTGATTCTGAAAAGGATAGGTATTCTGGGGGCCCCCTTATCTGAAGTTAATGCTCTTAAGCTAAACAGGAAGCAGGAGAATCTTGATAAATGATTGTAGCTCCTGATTTCAGCTCTCTGGAGCAGTTTTCTTATAAAAAATAGTGATGCGCAAAGGTTACATATTTATATGCATCAAGAAATTAAGTGTATGTGTAAAGTATATGTAAGTTTTTAGTATTTATAGCAATCCTCTCCATTGTTCCACAACTATATTACTAATAGAAATTATCCATAATATTTTGCAGATGGCAAGTTAGTAAAAGCTTATTGAAAGATGCAAGTCTTGAATTAGTGATCTAACTTCTTGCAAGCAGTAGGTATAGTATCAAAAGCAAGAAATATGCTTCATAGACAACTTCCTTAGCCTTAAAATGTTTTCAGTACTAAATAATAGACCTAGTGGAATAGCCTCAAATGCCAACCTACCATAAATCTAAGATGGCTTAGTGACAAAGTTGTGCTAAGCTATGGTCTGTTTAAAAATAATTTGAGAAACAATATTGCATGAAAACTACTGTTTCTTAAAAATTGTATGAAATAATCAGAGCTATACCAATAGATATAGGCCATTTTCCTGATACTGAGGAAAAAGGAGTGGCATTCAGCCCTCCTTCTATTGGCCAAAAATGTCATTCACTTATTTGATTGTCTGAAATTATCTTTATTTCTATAAAATTGCTATTGTTGATTCATTGCTGGCTCTGTTTCAGCTCAGTGCTGAATTGTACTACCCATATTAGCATGTATGCCAATAAACCCCCTTTCCAGGCTGACCTTTTTAAAAAAAATCAGACACTAACATATATAACTTTGGTGATACTGTAGTCCTTGCTAGTGGAAAAGGTTTAGAAATCAAAGCTGTTTCATGTACCCTGACCTCAATTCTTCTTTTCCATATTTCAGCCTGACCTCTGCATAATTCTAACTCCACATAAATCTGCCCTCTCTTACCTTTCCCTCTCCCTCATGTTATTTTTAGGGGCTCGGGGGTGGCTGTATGTGGGGCAAAAGACCCTGGGAAAGTGAAAATCACTACTTTGCTATAAGAACAGCTGCTATATTTAACAAATCCTTATGCATTTGACATTTTTTTCTCCCTGAGGTATGTTGCTGTGAGACACTGTGCTTGGCTGGTGAGTGGTGGTGGAGACTGAAGAAAAATAGGAGTGGGCTGGGAGTGGCGATTGGTAGGAAGACCATATCTGGACTTCATAAAACCAACAACCACTAAATGGCAGAAGCAAAACTAAGAATGTTAATTTTGCAGCTCAGATACCGATGTCCTCCTGATAAGTTTTATCAAGCTATATACAAGTAGTCCTCAAACTTACAGCCATTCATTTAGTGACCGTTCAAATATAAAACATCACTGAAAGTGACTTATGAGTATTTTTTATACTTACAACCATTGGACACATGATCAAATTTGGATGCTTAGCAACTGATATGTATTTATGGTGGTTGCAGTGTCCAGGGGTCGTGTGATCGATCACCTTTTGCAATTTTCTGACAGGCAAAGTTAATGGAGAAGCCAAATTTACATAACAACCATGTTACTAACAACGGGAGTAATTCAGTTAACAACTGTGACAAGAAAGGTCATAAAATGGGGCAAAACCCACTTAACAACTGTCTTGCTTAGAAACAGAAATTGGGAGCTCAATTGTGGTCATAGGTCAAGGACTACCTGTATTCTAACCACTGATACAGGGCTTAGCTAACCAATGTCACATGAAGATAAGATTGTATCAGATACTCATCACATTGTGCTCAAGTATGGTTTTAAAAATGGGAATGTGGAGGAAGAAGGGAAGAGATCTGGCAAGTCCACAACATAAATGCCAGCAATAAATGCCAGGCAGTAATGGAGAAACGAGGCATGACCATATCTGGGATAACATCCAGAGCAAATCTGGATCAGGTGTCTGAAAAAGGAGAATTAGATTTTGTTCCCATAGTTCTTATGAGGACCCCTGTTATTTTAAACAGGAAAAAACTACTTTTAACAGAAAGTTAACAAGATGTTAAATTCTACACCACAAACTAAAGAACAGGATCAAGGGATCACATGGAAACATTGGCATGTTCAGGGCAGGATAGTGCTAATCTGAGCCTCTAAGGCTCATGGTGTGGAAATAATAGTGAGCAGAATGAGCCATGTGTTAGCAAAATATTGCAGTGCAGATGACCTCCCCTACTATGTCTGCCTTTATCTCCTAGGACAGTCAGAGAAAAAGAAAGATAGTACTTGTAGAACAAATTAGAAGATATTGGTTCTGTGAAATTTTATTTTCTGTGGGTTTCCCTCCTATGTATCCTGGATTTTATGTTTTGATAAATATTGAACATCCACTTATACACAACCCACAATCTCCAATTGTAGTAACTCTAGTTATTAAAGGAAAATTAATAAGCTGATCAAAATCGTCTGAGGGTAATATTTACAAGGTAAATGCTTCATGAGCAGTGAACTGCAATCCATAGTTAATATGGCTACAAAGTATAGTCTTTGACCAAAATGGGAAGGTAAACATTCCAAAAGGCAAAATTAGAAGTAACACATACCTACCATTAGACAAACAGATATTACATTTACAAATCAAAAGCTGCTTCCTTCTTGTCCTGATTTTAAAGTTTCCTGCACCTGAAGTGTTTATATAAAAATTCATACTAGTTAAATTTTATAATGCGGTTCTTGCATCTTTTGGTAAAATAATCCAAAAATATGATATGTGATCAACAAGATTACGTGCAATATATTTTTTCTTCCTTTCAATCATGTCTGATTCATGGAGGTTTTTTGGCAAGCTTTTTCAGAAGTGGTTTGCCATTGTCTCCTTTTTAGGGCTGAGAGAAAATGATTGACCCAAAGTCATCCAACTGGCTTTATGCCTAAGGTAAGACTGTAAATCTTGATTTTCAACCTTTATCACACCAAACTGGCTCTCAGTATACATATGTATACTTGAAGAGTGTGCAAGTGATAACTTCTCCAGTATCATATTATGAATCCTAGTCAGAACAGCAAGAGATAGTCACTCAAGATTTTCTTCTGCAAAATCATGTTTACTGTATTTATGCACAATTTATTTAAATAAAACTTAGTTTTCTTTTAGCCATTCCTTCTTTAGGGAAGGCAGCTCACTATTTAATGGATGCGTTACATTCTCAACATGGAAATTAGATTACAGATAATGTCAGAAATAAACTGGATCGTCATATAAGCAATGTTTCTGTTGAATCTATGAACTTGTTTTATATGGAATTAGACCACTGCTCTTGAATTGGGAACAACTGCATAAAATTTTAAGTGCAACATTTCTGCTATGTATGATCTTTTAAACTGGAGCATGGAAGTTGAGGCCACAGTTCATCAAACAGCTCCTTCATCATAAGTCTCTCTTCCTTAAGTTTAAAAGGCTGTGGCTGTTCCCCTCTCTCTTACAGAATTAATGTAAACCATTATATTAGCCAATATATGAGTAGACTAGATTATTGCATCACAGTTGCTGATAAATTATTTCATGGTTTGGTCATAAAAAAGATAAGATCACATCCTTTGTTTTTATAATTTTGCACTGAACATGGTTTTGACATGCCAATTTCAACCCAGCATTGCTGCTACTTAGATGGCTAATAATTTAATATAACTGTCAAAGCTCTAAAGAAAAACATGTGTTTAAGCAATGCTTAGTGCAAGGGTAAGTATGTGCTTGATCTCTGCTTTGTATCAAGTGAAATGGAAAGCTGACTGCACATCTCAAAAGGCATTGGAAATGTCCAAATTTGGGGTGGTGGGGGTGTTTGGTTTCTCTAGAGGATAATATTTTTCAAAAACACTTCATAAAAATATGAATCATTTGTGATCAGAAATTATAACTAATGATTGAAAATAGCCAACTTTATTAGTTAAGAATATAAGTTTTTTTGCTTATATAGGAGATAATTCTTATTAGTATTGAGTGTAGGATTGCTGACTCCAAGTGTCCAAGAAAAAATAAGTAGTACCCCTCCCCTCCCCCCCCAAGCACGGACTGGTTTATCAACATAGTTGTTACTATTAATTACAGCTATTTGCTTTATAGCTACTGAGGCTTAAGAGGTTCTCTCTAGTTGTAACTGAAGATTGGAAAATGTGGGATCATAAACATCATGAGATTTACTGAAGGGTGTATTTAAGGTTGGGGCCATTTTTAAAGGAAACCTGAAATCTTATGAGACTGTCTCTAGGAAACAACCAAAATCTTTAAAATAAAATCATAGGACTTTGTATAACCCTGTAATTTCACTACCCAAAAATTATATTTAATCAACTATAAAAGCAGCAAATGCCATGGTAAGGTTACCTCTATTTTGCAATTTTCAATGTTTGTTCTAATAGTATATGCATTTTAATCACACTCCCCATGTTTTTTTTTAATCTACTCCTGGCCAAAATATGACCTGAGAAAGATTGAGTAGATAGTAGATTTCAATGTAACAGTAGTGTTAGTCACTCTGAATAATTTTAATCAGCATTTTCTCCAATATTTGACATATACAGGACCAATATCAAATTGCTAAGAGATGAATAAATTATCTAGGCTTTCTTTAGCAGGAGATTAACTTGAGGATGTCTCACTTGGGTAGCTATCTTACTATGTACTTTAAAAAACTAGAGAAGAGCTTCTGATCAGTCTCAAAATATGCAGTCTTTTCATTAGTTAATTGGAATAGTCCTCATTAGAAGTGGGACAAAACATGAAGAGGACCATTAGCATTGGTATTTATATCATTTTTGGGGGTCAAAATTAGTTTTTGTTTCTAGAACAAGAATGAATGAATTTCCAAACACAAACTTTACAGTGCTATGGCACTATATAAACAACTCATAGAATCTGACATGGCTTAGTATATTGTCTGTGAACACCGTTATTTTACCAATAGAAGAGAATATTTGTAACTCAGGGTTGAACTGTGGGGTCCTTACTGCTTTCTGAGTTTGGTAGTTTTCTCACGGACATTTTATTACTAGGTAGCATAATGCTAGAAAGGAATGGGATTTGCTCTATGTTTATATATACAGTAAGTGTCTTACCCTGCCACTGTTCATGGGAGTGTTCTTGGTGGTTCCTTGATTAGGCTGCTGTTTACTGTTTGATTCTCCAATATTAATCTTGGTGCTAATCTCTGCTTATCTGGGTGTTGATTGCTGGCCAGGCTATTGACTTTTTATTGTCTCTTTGAATGGTATCTCGATGTTTATAAGCTTGTTGATTGCTGATTTGCCTGAGTACCAGGCTTCCAGAAATTCTCTGCCTTGCTGGACTTGGCTTTGTCTAGGATGCTCAGAGTTTCCCATTTGAAACTATGGTGAAGTCGGTCCATGTGTTGTGCATCATGTCTTTTAGCTGCTATTTAATGTTCATGATGTGCTCTGCTAGTGTTCTGTCTGTTTGTCCTATATAATGACTTACATTTTATATTGTGGATGATTCCTCTTTTTTTCTTCTGGTGCTACTGGGCCTTTTGATTTATTTAGGATGCTTTAGTGGGTTTTAGTTGGTTGCCATATGACTGTAATAGTCTGTTGGTTGTTTCTGAAATGTATGGCAGTGTTATTCTTTTCACAGCTTGTGTTGATTGTCCTATAGTGGTCAGGTACTTTTTCATAAAGTTGCATGGGTATCCATTTTATCGGAAGATGTTGTATAGATTATCTATTTCCTGTTTTTGATGTTTTAGGGATGCTGCAATGTTGCTGCTAGTTTAAATAGTGTTCTTATATGATTTATTTTGTGAGAGATTGGTTTGTTGCTTTGGTAATGGAGTATTTGGTTAGTGTGAGTGGTTTTATGATAGACTTCAGGGGTGAAATTCAGTCGATGCTATCCAGCTCAGGCGAACCAGTAGCGGCGGCTGCGGGAGGCTCCGCCCACCCGAGGACATAATGATGTCACTTTTTGTGACATTTTAAGCCTCTGTGCATGCGCAGAAGGCTTTGCACATGCGCAGACAATAGCGTGCATGAGTAAAGCGAGCGCACGCACAGCGATGAACATTTGTGAACCAGTAGGGAAGATAAGTAAATTTCACCCCTGATAGACTTGTGTTTCTAATATGCTTCTGCTGCTGAGGATATCCAGGAAGATGTTTTCTTCTTGCCTTCTGAATTTTAGTCATTAGATGTTGCTGAAAGTTTTGTATTTTCTAAGTGTCACTAAGAGTTGTCTTGATCCAGTTGTTTAGTTTCTGTATTGGATTGGTGGTAACTGGAATATAACTTTCTTTGTCTTCCAATAATTCTTTTGTTTTTTCTGTATATTGTGATCTGTCCATGATAACCATGGTTTGGCATTTGTCTGCATAACACTACCTTCAAAAGAAATACAACACTTCCAAAATAAGCTTATATTTTAGGGAACTAAACTTGTTAAATGTCTGTAGCCTAAATAGCAAACCTTATTATTGGGTATCTTTTATTTAATTTCACTAAATGTAACATTGGCTAGATCATTGCTCAGTTCCTGGCTTTGTTGCAACATTCCCGCTGATCACACAATTCCCACCAGTAGTTGAAAAATAATGATTTTCAAACAATCCTAGGCTGGATTTAATGCCAAAACAGTGAAGACCTGGGATCTTGAAAAAGTGCTCAAGCATATGCTTTATATGCTTCAGAGCTATGAAATAACAATGGAAAACTTAAATTACCTTCTCCTTAGATTGGACATCACTCCATGGAACCAAAACCAAACAAACAAAAACCAGAATTAAAAACAAATCAAGAACTTATTCCCAGACAATTGCTTGCATGAGTAATGGAACTGGGAGTATTTTGATGACAGTTGTATGATATGAGTGCTTTTTAAAAACTTTCTAGCCAAGGAACCCTGGAAGGAGTTAAAAGAATAGAATACTTCTTATTTCAGCAATATTTATTTCCATGATCTAAACTAGAACTAAAAATGGTTCATGACTCTTGCAGAAGAAAATATGAATTTCCCATGTTTCTACAGTTAAGGAATATTGCTCAAAGTGATTATTTACTAAAGTTATGTCAATATTGTAAATGAAATACATCACTATAAATGTTAATAATTTCCAATTCTTACTTTGAGCCTAAGACTGAAACATAATTACCAAAAATAGAAATTTCATATTTGAAATTTTTGTCCATAGTGCCTTTGAAAATAGTGAAATTTAAACTTTGATTTAGTATATTATTTGTTACTTTTGGTTGATGACTGCCACAAGACACAAAGTATTTTTGCAGTATAATTCTGACTACCATCGTGAGCTCTATTGCTAAAACACTAACTTAATCTATGTGTGGGCTTAATTTAGTTGATTAAACTAATACAACCTAAAATACACATTTAATATCAGTTATTAGTCATGTAAAGATTTTAAGAGTAATTTCTGATAAACATTCAGATTTTTCAATATTTGTATGCCAGGGACAGTAATATATTTCCAAACGAATATTCCTAAAATATTTGCTGCATACCAATGAAAGCTCAGAAAAAGATTTACTAGATATGAGACAGAACTTTTCTGTACAATACATTCCTTTTGCTTTGCGTATTATGTACTGTCATGGAGGAGAGTCAGATCTGCAGGGCTGGGGAAAAAAATCAGTTCAGGTTTCTGATGAAAATTATATTTCTAAAGTTACTATTTGCTCTATGACCAAAACATACAATTTCCCTAATCCAAACTCAACTTATTATGGCACCATATTGGCTGCTCCAGTAATTATAGTAGCATTACAATGATTGGTACAACTAAACCAACCTTTTAAATACAAAGAGAAAATCTCTTTGTGCTGTTTTACTGCAACCCTATTTTAGAAATGCATCACTGAATTTGGTTCTTGAGTGGGAGACTACCAAAAGACTCCTGGATGTATTAGAAGCCAGAAAAACATCATGAAGAAAGCATTTCCTTATTTTTGCCAAGACAACTATTTGATTGTGTCCAGCAGTTGAGGTTCACTCTTTATCTTTTCCACTATGCTTAACTTTTATCCAGTGAAAATGGCTACAGATGAAATGTCTTTAGAAATCTGATTAAGCTACTTATCCCAATTTTAGCATTTGTCACACATCTTCTATAGTTAGTTCTACTTAGTTTAACAGCTTGATTTAAACAGGCTGATAGAAGAATCCATAAGGACTGCTACAATCTATCAGGATCCATAAAGCACCTGCTGCAGATTATCTTAATTGATCTAAAGCTGTGGATCCCAATTTTATTTGGACCAAAAATTGATTGGACCGTAGCAACAGATTCATAATTACATCTTCCATCTTTCGATCACACATCAACTGTTCCAAGGCAAAAATAAGACTTAATATGTGTCTATCTATGTACATTGGTCTATATATTACTTTGAATACATATATCTAATTAATTCAAAATCTGGACATTAAAATCTCATAATGTTAGTAGTTAGATAAATTCTGATACTGATTTAGTAGCAAAATTCAGTACCTTAAGAAGGGCAGCAAGGCAGGCAGTACATGACCAAGTTGTCTCTATCTCTAGTCACAGCTAAGCTGCCACTCCAGATTTATACCATCCTGTGACCTTTATTTATCTCACAATTGCCTGCAGGAGCAAAGTCTGTGTGTGCTTGTAAATCAGGACCCTGCATCATCTCAGTTGGTAGGTGCTCACATGATGAATGCTATAATCACATGATTTAATGACATACTGTGTGAATAAGGATTTTCCTGCCCTCCAACCCAGGCAACAAATTTTCTGAAGACTGGAAAAGAACAACAAACAATTAGCAAACTATTCTTAGCATTCAATTCATATGGTTTTCAGAATATCACCTTAGCTAGCTTTCTCTAACTTGGCACTCTCTACATGTACTGGCTTGCAATTCCTAGCATTCCAGTCAGAGAAAGATAGTTTAGATTGATAAGAAGTGAAAACCGTGTCCAGAACTAGCATTTGAAAGAGGAGAAATACAAAATTCTTAAGGCTACATGTTTTATTTTGATTCTTAACCCCCATTTCTTCCTTTTCTCCCTAATTTTCTTAAAACAGCTATATAGCATTAAGACAATAATTTATGTGCTATATAGGATACTTCTATTGCTGCACAGAAGTAGCTACCATAAAATTTCAATACTGTAGAGGAAGTTTCAATATTGTAGAGGAAGTAATCTTAAAAGTGTTCATCTCATCTGGCAATTTCTGTCTATTTCTCTCCAAAACAAAAGCAATATTCCATTGCACAGAAAATTATGATCTATAGAAAACAATCTCTCCATTAAGAATTTCATCAACTTCTCTCCTAACTGCTGGGTTCTACCACACAAGACAGAACACTGGGCCATATTGAGAATAGGTAGATTGAAGTCTGTGCTTACTGTAAATCTTATTGATTACACCTAAGGCTCTTTCTATTTCTCCACCCATCTATCAGGCTTTTTGTAAGAGTAGAAGGAAAAAGAAACTGCTTCATGGGAGACTTAAAATATAAAAATAGAATAAATAAGCAGTACACAGGCTCCTTTTTTATTCAGTGCACAAAGAGAGAACTTTGTTCTTCTAATGCCATGGATGTTTAATACTTTGTCAAATAGAGAAATGAAGCAGTATAGAAAGCTTGCTTAGTATAATAGTTAAGACACCAGGCTAGAAACTATGAGACTGTGAGTTCTACTCTTGCTTTAGGCACTAAGCCAGCTTGGTGACCTTGAGCAGGCATCCTCTCTTAGGTTTAAGAAAGAGGCAAGGACAAACCACTTCCAAAAAAACTACCTCAGACAGTTGCCAGAAATCAAGAACTGCCTCAAAGGCACAAAACAACCCAAACAGAGAAGTAGAGGCATAGGAGACAAACCTGGATATAAATAATAAACAAAGCACCTAATGTATATTATAGTCCCATACTTGAAAACTGAAGATGAAATATTTGCAAACAAGATTAGGAGGGGGAGGATTAAATTAATTTCATTAATAAGGTCAAGTGAGTGTATTAAAACCAATACTTAAACTTTTCTACTCACAGTTCTCCCACGTTGTTTTTCTTATTGCACCTTCAAACTCTACAGAGGAATTACATTTCCTTTTGAGCAACCTGCAGAAAATACATTACACCAAATTCAGAAAGGAATGTACATTTAGCCAGTTGTAACTCTTAATGTTGCTACTCTGTGAGTAGGAGAGAATAACTATGGTAAATTCAAGTATGTTTATATGTACAATGGAGGTCCTTTGGGTTGAGAGCCTGAAGATTTATAGACTGAGAGGTTTGAGCTTTGGAAGGGGACATGAAAGGGAAGCTGTCAGAGTAAAGCTCTTCAAAGCTGAAGCCAGATTTTAACAAGACTCTTGCTGTCCACTTAAGCTAACCCTGCTCCTCAATGGTTTAATGTCACATAGTAGAATGAGTTCTGGCATTGATGAATATATTGTTCAGACAATTCTCACAGGCATGGCCAAATTAATCCAGAAAGTGACTTATTTTCCTGAAGGTTTCCTTCATTGCAACTGCATTGCCTTTGAAGAAATATATCTATAATGTTTTCACACTACAGAGAATACTTTTGTATCCTTATCAACTATAAAGTACTTCTTTCCTAACTGGTATTTTACTAATGTATACAAGCATTCAAGCTGTGCTTGATCAACATTATATGTAAGATTGATTTAACACTAGCGCTATTGCTCTTGGGCTGTCTGGATCCTTTGGTTGTCCAGATTTTACAGGTTGCTGATTTTAGGATACATTTTCCATCACAGCACATTTAAAAAAAATAATTGCTTGATGTATCCTTGTAATTATATCAACAAACAGGTTGGCATTCAACAGACCTAAAAGAAAATGTTTTATTTTTATATTCACTTTAAAAGCCTTTGGTATTAAAACAGGAATCTTATTTCAGTACTTCTTTGCTTTGTCACAGGTCCACCAAAGAAGAAATAGAGTAGTTCTCAGGCTTTTATTGCAAATCAAGAGAAATTACCTTTTCACATGTACCTAGTCCTCGATTTACAATTCATTTAGTGACCGTTCAAAGTTACAACAGCACTGAAAAATGCCAGGAAGGCTCACCAACGCAGTCATTAGATGCAGAGTTCAGAGCAGGAAGTAGCATTTTCTCAGTATAGGTAGTCCTCAACTTACAACAATTTGTTTAGTGACCATTCAAAATTACAACAGCACTGAAAAAAGTGACTTGTGACCATTTTTCACACTTACAACCATTACAGCATTCCCATGGTCATGTTATCAACATTCAGATACTTGGCAACTGACTCATATTTATGACAGTTGCAGTGTCCCAGTATCATGTGATCACCTTTTGCAACCTTCTGACAAGCCAAGCCAATGGGGAAACCAGAGTCACTTAACAGCTGTTTTACTAACTTAATAATTGCAGTGATTCACTTAACAACTGTGGCAAAAAGGTGGTAAAATGGGTTAAGTGAAATTCACTTAACAAATGTTTCACCTAGCGACAGAAGTTAGGGGCTCAATTGTGGTCATAACTCAAGAACTATCTTTATCAGTTGATGTTTCCTTAAATAACTCAACATATTAAATCTGCTAAAAGTTAAGGAAAGAAAAAGACCTGACTTCTTGAAATTTTATTACAACTGCTTACAGAATTATTAAAGTCTACCAAGTTATTAGCAAATAGAAATTACAAGATTGAAATTTCTGAGTTGTCATGGATCAAACTACCATACTGATAGAAAAATTTTAAGTGGACATGCCCATTCCTTTACATCTGTACAAACAGAAATTATGGAGAAGGAAACAGAAAATAACATACTTGGAAAATAAATGGTATGGTATCTAGATCTGGTGTATTAATCAGCAGGCGAGCTCAAGAAATAAATAATCAAGAAGGTATATTAAATGGAAGCAGAGAGATCCTCAAGGACCTATCAGCCCTACTGAGGGAATAAGATTAATGCTCAGTTTCAATTCACTTCAAAGGAAGATTGTTCGTAAAATAAAAGGTAGGACCATTGCCCCCTCCATGGGCTCCCTAGCATTCAAGATTTCCATTCATTCTGAGAGATCTAGGGTTAATACCCCTGTAATTTGACAGGCATTAAGCTGGGGCCTTGCACAGGCTTTAGATGTGAAAACAATCAGCCATGCACTGAGGGCATTACTCCCCCAGCCTATAGAGTATGGAGAAATTCCTGCCATTCCTCAGAGGGTGAGGGGATTCAGACAGGGTGACCTCTTTTTGTTCAGTTGCAACTCTGCTCAACCAAGGAATAACTTCCAGACTATTTCTGAGTTCCCTCTATGAAATGCATTGTAGTGTTCTGAAAAAAAATGTTAGCAGAGCACTGAATTATGCCTTTTTTCTCCCAAAAGAAAACTATATAGCATAGAAAGGAGAAGAAAAAAAACAGAAATGAAAGGAGTGAAACCAGACATTCAGTTTTCCACTTAGCATTTATTTTGATGCTATTATGCTTCTGTGCAGTTGCAATGAAAAGCTAATCATTCAGAAACCTTGTTAGGTATACATCTTCAGATTTTTATTTTTGACATGATGGTATCTAAAATCAAATTTCTTTTTTTACAAAAATTTTAAAAAATGGATACTGATAACAGCTTTTAAGGAACACCATGAACCACCTTCCTCAGATGTATTAGATTACTGATCAACCTAACTAAGGATGATGAAAACTGTAGTGCAGAATTATATCAGACCAGGGAAAATTGCTTTAGGCTACCTCCCCACCCAAGGAAGCCAGGTTATGTCCTATCCTCAGCATTCTTGACATATTAGCCATATTAAAAAAAAACACACTGAAATTTATAGTCAAGTCAAATTATACCATACTATGTCATAAGCATATGAGAGGAATGTACCTTTTTAAAGTACAGAATATAGGATTACTAAAACAAGCCATCTTGACCACATCAAACCTTGTGGCTTTTGCAAATCCCTTAAAACATAGTTCTTTCAATAAGTTTGGGGATCCCCTGGAAAGAGGGAGCTTGTGCCTTGGTTGCATCAGGTGTAACATCTTGAAACAGTCCTCTCGTTTTGTGTAAGATGGGCAGCCACAAAATTTGATTGACACATACATACGGTACATACATACATTCTGTATATACGGACATACATACATCCTAACTAATAAACTATGAGTTGTTAGAGGAATGGAGTGCAGATGGATTTTTCTGTGGACAAACTTTATTACATTTTATGGACAGAGTTTTCATGTTACAGGAAACTACAGAAAAAATATTGCCATCTACTGGCATTAGGCAAACAAACAAGCATCCTAAAGTTCCTTCTAAAATCTGAAGCATGTTATATTAATCAGGATATAAATGACCCTAAAATTGGACTTCTAGTTCATACATTGTTTTTTCTGGATCCAATAGTTATACAGCTCACTATCATATACATACTATGATTTCAAAACATATATTTTCATCAATCATAAAAGCTGCTACAACCTTTCTAAGGCACCAGGCTAAAAACCAGGAGATTGTGAGTTCCTGCCCTGCCTTAGGCATGGAAACCTGCTGAGTGACTTTGGGCTAGTCACCCTCTCTCAGTCCAACCCACCTCAAGAGTAGTTTTTGTGGGGAAACCAAGTAGGAAGGACTTTTAGATAAATTCACTGTCTTGAGTTGTTTATAAAAACAATAAAGGTGGGATATAAATAAATAAATAAAACATTGCTTTATAATAATATTTACTGCAACAGCCAGCTTGCAAAAATAATATGGTTAGCAGGGTCTTCAGAGGACAATGTGCTATGGAAATACTATACCACAGTGGAATCAATTGACCCAATTAGACAACATCTGTTAGCATTTCCATGCTTTTGAACTGGTAAATTGGCAGAAGCTGGGGCAAGTAATGGGAATTCATCCCATCATACAGCACTCATGTCTTGAACCTGTAATCTCAGCATCTTTAACCACTGAGTCGTTGTGCCCCAGATGATACTTAGATAGTAGCAAAGAACAATCATTTTCTGGTTTTTACTGTCATCTAGTAGCTGGAGTATTGCGGCTCTGATATAGAATCCTGTACAGTACACTAACTGGAATTCAGGCAATTGTGAAAACAGACTTAGTTTGCACAGATAGATATATGTTTTGGTTAAAAGCAAAATAATTTATGTAGGTGCAAATATATTTAGAGCAATTCACTTTAAATTGTTATTTTTCTGGCTTTTTCATTACAAATGGAAAAGTCTCCTAAAGTCAACTTCTTTACAAGCTCACATTCAGTTGACAACATAGCTGACTTAATTATTTTTGGCCTAAGGTAGAGCAGAGGTAGTCCTTGACTTGTGACCATATTAGAGCCCAAAATTTATGTTGCTAAGCAAGACAGTTGTTGAGTAAGCTGTGCCTCATTTTATGACCTTTTCCCATAATTGTTAAGCAAATCACTGCAGTTGTTAAGTGAATCTGGTTTCTCCAGTTGACTCTGTCAGAAGCCAGCTGGGAAGGTTCCAAATGGTGATCACAGAATATAAAAGCAATTTTGATCATTTGACTATGGGAAGAATGCAGTGGTTGTAGGTATGAAAACTAGTCATTTCACTTATTTTAGTGCCATTGTAACTTCAAAGGGTTACTAAATGAATGGTTCTAAATTAATGCCGCTCTGTATTCTAATTATACGTAGCTGTGACAATATGGTTCCATCCATTCTGTTTCTGTGAAATATACATTTCAGAGCAGTAAATCTTAGCAGCACTGTTTTCTATAGTTGAGAGATGTACTGCATGTCCATGATTATCATCTACTGATCTCATCAGTCATTATAGATATACACTTTTCTGGTTTTGTACAAGGAATTTAACATTCTTGAGAAAGGATGTCATATAGGAAAACAAAAATGAAAGGCAGAATGTTTGAACCATCTGAGAGCTGGGCTGACAGCTGTGAGAAGGAACTGTAACAACTTTTAGATTGGCACTGATAAGGGGATTCCAAAGGATCTGTGTTATTACTCCTTTGTGCATCTCCTCTTCAAATATACACAAGAACGCAGCTTGTTTAATCTTTAGATAAGGATTGGATAAATGATTCTGCTTAGCTTTGTGAAAGAAAAGAACTGTGGATTGTTTCTCTAATGTGAGACTATGTAGAAAGGGAACACTACTACTTAGGGAGATTACCATATTATAAATTAGCATTTTTCATTTGCAGATGATACTAAGATGACAGGAATAGCCAAAACCCTAGATGACAGGCTCAAGATCCAAATGGATCTTGACAGACTTGAACACTGGGCCCTAACTCACAAAATAAAATTAAATGTAGAGAAAAGTAAAGTCTTACACTTAGGTAAGAACAACCAAAACAGAAGTGGTATTCAGCAGGTTCTGACTAGTTCTGGAGAACCGGTAGCAGAAATTTTGAGTACGGTAGTTCGGAGAACCGGTAAATATCACCTCTGACTGGCCCCGCCCCCCATCTATTCTCTGCCTCCCGAGTCCCAGCTGATCGGGAGGAAATGGGGATTTTGCAGTATCCTTCCCCTGTCACGCCCAACAAGCCACACCCAGCAAGCCAAGCCATGCCCACCAAGCCACACCCACAGAACCAATAGTGAAAAAAATTGAATCCCACCACTGATCTCAATATTTTCAAAATTCAAATGATACCTCACTCAAACTGATAGACCTTCCCCAGCAGTTTCATGCTGAGGGAAACAATATGAGGGAGAAAACTGAGCTCTGCCATAGCCAGGAGTTTTGACCATTCATCCTCTTTCCATGACTAAAATGTTCTATGACGAAGGATTTCTAAAGTACCCAGTTTTTGTGTAAAATATAGCCACCAAACCTCAGTCCTCCAAAAGGATAGCATGGTCAATAGTATTGAAACACCACTGAAGATCAAGTAGGACCCAGAGATCCATGTTCTTTCTGTCCAAATCCTCACACAGAACCAACCAATGATATTTCCTCACATGTCAGTCTAAAACTGACATATGAGAAAAGACATGCAGATAATTCACTTCATTTAGAACTCTCTACAACTGTTACCTTACCACTTTTGTAAAATCCTTCCCTAAAAAGACGAGATATCAAACATAGTCAGATCAAGAGATGACTTCTTCAGGATGACGCATACAAGGTAAAAAACCCACTTCCTTAAAGAAGTATTCGCTACCTCTTGAATCTAACGGACCAAATAAGAGGCATGGATCCAGATGGTATGAACTTTAGTTCTTACCCAGACCAATTATAACAATCTAATATAATATTTAACCATTACCAAAATAAGAGACAGCTCAATCCTGGATTTGGGCCCTCTCCCCAAAAAAGAGCTTCCAGCTATTGCATAGTATGATTTGAGAAAGATTAGTGAAAATAGACCACTATATATCGGTTTCAGTTTTGATATCTAGCAGGCCCTGGAATACTTTTATAATGACTTCTCAGCTTTTATTGATTGATGGATGGATGGATCCATGCATATAAACATACATATATACATTTAATTTCTACGGCTACCCATTTTAAGCAAGTGTTTCTGGGTGGCGGACAATTATAAAATAAATTAAAACAAAATATTAAAACCAAATACTAAAAGCCAAATATTATTTCTCTATCATAAATTTCCTTAATCAGTACTTCTTGGATTTCTGTGCTCTTATTAATTGTACACAACCTAATCTGCTACAACCGATATTGATATTACAGAGAAGCTTGTTCAGATCTTCAGATTGTACATGTTGTAATGAATGACCGGTTATTTCACTGGGTCATCTAACCAAGAGCAAATATAGGTGATTTTATCAACAAGTTACATTGCAGACAAGTTACAGTGGGGTTTAGGGACATAGAGCCGTGGTGGCGCAGTGCCTGGAATGCAGTACTGCAAGCTACTTCTGCTGACTGCTGGCTGCCAATTCAATTATCAAGGCTCAAGGTTGACTCATCCTTCCATCCTTCTGAGGTCAGTAAAATGAGGACACAGATTGTTGTGAGCAATATGCTCACACTGTAAATCACTTAGAGAAGGCTGTGAAGCTTTGTGAAGCAGTGTATAAATCTAAGTGCTATTGCTATTTTCCTCCCTATCCTTCCTGAACAGAATAGTGGCCCACTTAAACAACTGCTGATACAATAAGAGTGAAGTATTAATTATTCACTATTATTATTGCTACAGTGCAGGTCGTAACATGGACATGCACCTTTGCTCAATCTTATTTACTGGTGCTCCAGGTATCTCGTTTACTGCTTCATTTCTTGCATCTATTTACTGTAACAAGGAATGGTCTCAAATAGCGGACAAAGTCAAACCACTGTATGGCCAACCTGTGTGAGTTGGACCAATTATCAACAGGAAGAATTATCCGATGACCATTATGAATTCAAGAGCTGAACACAATTCCCTCCTCCCATACGGGGACTGAAATTCCCAGCACAATCGATCAGGGATAATCTGGTGATAAAGTAGAGAAGCTCAGACATGTAACTTCCAGGTAGGAGTTTAGATTGGACAAAGGTATTACTCCAAGCTTGCCTTTAGACCTCCGCTTCATATTTGTGCATTTGCATCCAGTGATCTATCAGGCAGAACATCTGATATCAGCATTGGTCTCACCATTGAAAAACTATATTAAATCTCATAAAGGAATAAAGTAAAATGCATGATAATGATCCCCATCCCCCATTTTTTGGTCTTACGTTGTAGCTACTAAAACACCCGAAACTCTGAAGGATTGATCATGTCTATGTGTTGAGTCCATTTCGGTATATATGACAACCCAGCACATGGATCTAATATATCCAGGCCTGGCATTTACTAATAGCAGTCCAAGGCCTTATGTTGCACTGTAAATCCCATCACCAAACAGAGCCAATAGTTAGGAATGATAGAGCTTTAGTTTGACAGGATCCGATAGCTAGACCTCCCAACGCTGGGGAGTTGGTTTCATAAATTGCCTCTTGCACTGTAAGTGTGTGTGTGTGTGTGTGTGTGTTTCCCGACCGGGCTGATTCTATTTTTGTGATTCCAGTTTGCATTTATTTGAGAAGAGAGCACCTAGTTGATTCAACACATGGAAAATACATTTGCAGCAATAAATGCTCCATGAATGGGACTACAGGGACAGCGCCTATATGCCTGTGTGCAGGGATATGCATGTGTGTGTGTGTGTGTTTCAGTGCGATGACACTCTGCTTCTAAAGAACAGACGTCCTCATGGGGGGCGGGGAATTGTTGCCAGTCCCCAAATGATTGGCATTTGTTTACTTAGCTCTCCCTTCTTGTAAGTCTGCACACCTATTTCAACCTTGAACAGTTTCCAACTGTGGTATACTGGAACATTTTTTTTTCATTTATTAAGTTCAGTGTTGCCAACCCAAACAAAGAGTAATCAGTGATGATCCAAGCAGACCAAGCTGTCTAGCACTATACAATGTATCTGCATACTAATTTTCAAATTCCCTCACATTTCCAGAGAACTAATGGAATCATTTTCATTCTGTTACAGCAACTCAACAGTTACAGAATCACCATCTGTGTTTTCGTTAACCTGAATCAGATATGAATTCTGTTATTGCAAGGTAGAGCAGCTTGTTTAATGATTCTTAATCTTTTCTTTAATTAAATCATGCAGCCAACCTGAAAAATCTATCTTAATGCAAATTAGGAGCTTTTTTGGCATTCGCTTACAGTAATGCACTAATAAGGTTAATTTATGAAGGTTCTCTTCCAGTCTGTACAGATGATATTTGTTCACTGCATATTTTTAGCATATTGTCTCTTTTTGAGATTTTTTTAAAAATAAAAATAATCCCTAAAATAATAATTAAAGCAGGGGTGGGGGTTGTTAATACAAAAAGAGGGAGGTTCTGTGTATAAGAAAGGAAATAGTTTGAAAAATAAAAACAAACAAGCCAATCAATGTTTGGGTATTCTTTCTGTGTGTTTTTTCCACTGTTCTGAATAACACAGTGATGCAATTGTGATGTTCTTTTCAAGAAATGGAACAAAAATTAAGCACACAAATTTGGATATTGTCATATATCTCACCTCTCCAGTCTGGTTAAACACAAGATCATAATCATCAGAGAGTATTAACACAGAACATTTTTTTATGACTTTAATGTTCTAGGCTACTTGGATACCAGAAACCTTTCCGTTCCTTCTTAGACCTACCCCAGTGGTTTCCATCTCGCACCACCCCATTTTAAAGTAATGTTTTAAAAAGGTTCTCTCTAATGTTCAAAATATTTTCCTACTCTTCTGTTTAAATTTGAGCCTGTTTTCAATCACATCTTTAGGTCTGCTTCACACATTCACACATACTGTAGTAATAGTAACATAGTTACTTTGCTGGATTGCAACTTTTAGATTGCAACTACAGGTTCTCATCTTTTCTACTACCTTCTCCTATTGCTTTCTTATAATTATATTACCTTATTGTTTATATGTACACTTCAGTGGTGGGATTCTTTTTTTTTTTTACTATTGGTTCTGTGGGCGTGGCTTGATGGGTGTGGCAGGGAAAGGATACTGTAAAATCTCCATTCCCACCCCACTCCAGGGGAAGGATACTGCAAAATCCCCATTCCCTCCCCATTCTGAGCCGAGGTGGCGCAGCGGTCTAAAGCACCCTGCTATTAACACCAGATGCCTGCAATTATTGCAGGCTCGAATCTCACCAGGCTCAAGGTT
>JANHFK010004095.1:105835-115995 GCA_036250565.1 Sibynophis collaris | reverse complement strand
ACTCAGCCTAAATGAATTCCTTTCATTTTCTTGGTTTTACAATGATTAATTAATGATTAAGTGGTGTAGGACCCATCCCCTCCTAGAGGAATGAAATATTTTAGGAAATATTAAAAAAGCAGAATATTAAGTTTCCCTGGATGAGAAAAGGAGAAACATGTTTTAAAGACAAAGCAGCTTCTTGCACCTCCCTGTCCCCTCCCCCCTTCAAGTCCAGGGTGGTGGGATTAAGACATAGCCCTCAGGATATGATAGGATTATCACTCTACCATCTAGCAACAGGTCTCACCACATGGAACCTGGGGAGATTGCATCACCAGCAAGGCTCAACCAAGCCTGGGACACAGACACTCTACAAAGTTAGCTAAAACACCCACCCCATGGGAGTCTGACAACCAATCAGGATACATTTCTTGCCACAGGAACAGTAAGCAAGTTCGAAGCCCAACAGAGGTTATAAATCTCTCTCCCTCTCTCAACCATATGCTTTTTTGCCCAGGACCTCATTGTGGTCCTGTCTACTATTAAAACCATCCTTCCAAGCAGTCTCCATGTTTCCAGTGTATTTCTTCCCACTTAGAACTGAACCCAGATGGATATTTCTTCCAACAGTGGAATGTAAAAATTTTAACGCATTTGGGAAGTATTTCTCATGGGTTGCAGTGCCTATTCCGATTGATATCTAATTAACATCTAGTTAATTTGTTGACTCATTGTGTATTAATTGTTAACATCTAAATGCATTAATTGTATTAATTCTGAAAATCCAATTCAGCTCTTAGTGACAGTACTTAAACATGGTTTTCTTGGCTACTATATGGAAACTTTGCTACTATCTTTTTCTGATATTTTTTTTCCAAGCTTCCCAATTTAATCCTCAGCAGCCCCAATGAGAAAATGTTGGGCTATTGTCCTGCAACTATTTGCAATACATCTCCTGCAGAATTATTAATATTTACAACATTTGGCAAGCTCCCTTAGAATTTTCATTCCCCTTCCAGATGAGGTTTGTACTGCATGGAAATATCCAGACTTGTTTATGGCATCTCTAGAATATTATGGGGTGTCAATGTTTTCCATTAGTCTCCGAGTTTTTTAAAGTCACTATTTAAAGCCAGATCTTGGCATTAGGTGGCGCCACTGCCTTCCCCATGGATATTCCCATTGAGATTCCCAGGCCGTTCTTGGGAGCATCTCACGGGGGATGAAAAAGGGGGGTAGGTGGGTTCCTATTATGCTATAATAAAACACTTTCTCACAAGATGTATGCTTGTGTGGAGTAACAATTAGAGTAGCCATGGCACCGTGACAACGTCCGATAAGTATTTCACCTCACTGAAATTCTCTTCAGGTTCTCTGGAATTATGAGCTTCTTCCCATTTCTGTGACGTTTGGTTCGGTCCTCCGCGTTGTTCACGAGACACGAATGACCTTTCTTCGCAAAAAAAAAAAAAGGAGCGGCGCGGCGGGGGGGGAGAGGGCGGCACGTCCTCCTGAGAAATTCAAACGCGGGAAAAGAAAGTTTATGGACCTCGCCTTCCATCAGAAGATGGAAAAGAAACTCTACTGTTATATTCTTATTGCCGCGAAAAGACCGTTAGCGCGTACCACTTACACTTAATTCTTTCTCAAATAGACGCAACTCCCCCCCTCTCTTAGCGGGCAGGTGGTTGGTTCTATTCCGTTGGAATCGCTTCGGCCCAACGGCCGTCCTGAAAGCTCTGTTGGCTGTTTAGGGTCGGCCGAGAAAATCCGGCCGCGCTGCCCCCTCTCCTCTGATCACCGCCGCCCGCCCCTGCCTCGTCTCTCCCTGCTCTCCCCGGGGAAGGTGAGGGAGGGGGCACCGCTCTGCCTGTTCGGTTTCTCTTGCCCGGCGCTTTCCCGAGGCTCCCTTTCCTCTTCGTCGCCTCAGGGCGTCGGTCGTTGTCAAGAGAGGTGGCCAAGAAGGGTGGGGGAGTTGTTATTGGGTCAGAAAACGTTTGAAGGGAGAACTGAAATTGCCTTCCCTTCCAGGGGTGTTCTCCTTGCCCAATGGCGTATGTCTCTTGCCTTGTTTTTAAAAAGAGAAAGGCTGAGCGGCGATCCTGTTTGGTGCCAAAGAAAGCGCATCCGGGGACACCATCCCAGGTTTCACATTGATGATTCAGTATTTGGCATAATAAGTTCACGGTTGTCATTTGTCGAGAAAATCCTCGACAACCACATTTGAGCCCAAAATTTATGTCGCTCAGCGAGACAGTTGTTAAGTAAATTTCACCCCCCTTTACGGCCACAATTGTTAAGTGAATCGCCACAGTGGTTAACAACCGTTAGCACGGTTGTTAAGTGAATCTGGCTTCCCCATTGACTTGGCTTGTCAGAAATTTGCAAAAAAATGATCACATAATCTGGGATATGGCAACAGTCAAACATGAGTCAGTTGCCAAGCAGCTGAATTTTGATCACATGACCATGCAGATCCTGCAGTGGTCATAAGTTTGAGAAGCAGTCATAAGTCATTTTTTTTCAGGGCCGTTCTAACTTTGAACTGTCACTAAGTGAACTGTTGTAAATTGAAGACTGTATGATGGTTATTTGTTTTCTAAAAATATATTTTTCCTCTAATTTCTGTAATCTGGCTAAAGTGCAGAAAAACAATTTTTTCATGGTCTTTAGAAACTGATATAATAGTCCATGTCATTTTAAAATCTATGTCTTCCATTAGAAACAAGATGCCTAATCCTAAAGAGACTACTTCAAGTGACTGCAATGACTCTCAAACCACAGATTATAGTTCCAGAAAACCGAGGGAACATGAAGAAATCCAGAGTGGAGACATTCCCAAACTCTGTCCACCTAACATCCCATCTTGTATGTGTAATTTGGACCAAATTCTAGAAAAATCAAATGTTAATATTTACAGCAAAATAGCATGTTTCAAATTCATAATTAGTGGTACAAATTGTGCTTTAATAAACCTGGATTAGACTGCACAGAGACATTTCCAAGATAAAAACTGGTACAGCAAAATTCAGGCAATTTAACAATTTAATGAAATAAAAGGTCTTGAGAGTTTTAATATTTTGTGCAATTTTTCAGAAAGTAGTATGTGCAAATTATTCAACTTTCAAACTCCAAATACATAGCAAAATGATTATTACTTTTTTGATATTTTCATTAGGTGGAAAGTTTTAGTAGAAAATAAAACTTAGGTTTGAATCTACAGATTCTGTATTGAAATAATTTCATTTGAAGAAATTTATTTATTTTAAATTTATCTGCCCTGATTCTGGCAATTCTCAAATTTTGCAGGAAAGATTGTCCCATTCCTACCATCTGTATATTTGGTTTTGCCCAATTTTGGGTTTTGAAGCAATATTTTTGTTCTATTTTATTTTTATATAGCCAATTCCCCCCAAATTCATTCTATCTCAGAGCTCATGGAAACAGCCACTGAAGTCTCAAAAATGACAATAGCCCATGAAATTGTTGTCAACCATGACTTCAAACTGCAAGAAGTGAATTTATCACCGAACAGGTAGGCTTTATTTTCTCCATGTTCTCAAAAATTTTCAGTTAACTTTGCATAAAGCTATATTTTTAATTAATTATGTGCTATCAAGTTTTTGTCAACTCTTAACAGCCATACTTTCTCCATGATGATCTTTCTCTAACTTGGTTTTCCAGGTTTTCTAACGGTGCATTGATCGCCACTGTAACTGAGTCCTGTGGGTGGTTGTCCTCTTTCTTTCTACCTTTTCCAGCATTAGAATCTTCCCAATAGAGCTAGGACTTCATATAGTAGTTGGGGAAAAAATCATATGTTCGTCATTTTTAGCGAATACAGTTGAATATGATTTTCATTTAACCTCTTGTTAGTGTCTAGATTTCTTTATTGCCAAATAAACAATTGTTTTTGTAAATGGAATGCTGTTAAACTGGGTTTGGCTACTTGTATTGCATAAACCCAAGATGTAGCCAGAACACTTGGTGACTGAAAAATTACATATAGATTTCATAAATAATTTTGATAAAAGATGTAAGGCTATGATTAAGAGGCAGAAGGTTGACATTTACGATAAAGACTCAAAATGTGGAAGTTGAAACTGATGGTTAAACATTCATGTTGTAGATTATTATTTTTGTATTGTTCCGATTATGTGTTGATACATTTCTGTTTTTACTTGCATGATTTAGAGAATTGATTTTTAATAAAGTTCTAATCTAGATGAACTTTATGGACCATTCTCAGTTAAGATGTGTAGCATATTGTTAGCTCTCACCCCACCTTCTCAAGATACAACAATGAACCATTGTGCAAACTCTACCATTCTGGGAATAGAATATTTTGGAGGACTCCATTTGTTTTTCAATCCATATCGATCTGGAATGGTGGTTTGGCATTCTTCTAGGATAGAAAATTTCCTTTTTATTATCTTTTAGGACTGATAGTTCTTTGAAAGAGCTAGACAGTTCCCCAGAATATTGTATTCATGCTGTCTGGAGGAAAATTTGAACTGGTTTCCCTGTTAAATTTCCCAGAATATATTTTATGTGTACTCTTTACATTTCATAGGATCATCTATTGAAATCTAGTATTTCCTTACAATATTGATTGGACTGAAAAATAATATTTATCAATGGGTGAAAAATTATATAAAACTTCGCCTCCAGACAATATTGTAGGTAGAAAAAATATTAACAGCAGCTACTTTTATCTCACTACAGTTTAGAAAGCAGAGTGAAAGAAACAGTGCACAAAGCTTTTTGGGATAATCTGAAAGAACAACTCTCCAAAGTACCACCAGACTATTCTCACGCTGTCAAGCTACTTCAAGAAATCAAAGAAGTAAATTATAAAGGGGAGTGGGAATGTCATTATTCATATCTAACAATTGATTTTTGTGTTCAAAAACTATTACAAGTACAGGTAGTTCTCAACTTAGAACCACTCATTTAGTGACTGAAGTTACTATAAACTGAAAAAAAATGACTTATTACTACTTTTCAAACATGATCATTGCAGCATCTCCATAGTCAAGTGATCAAAATCCAGATGCTTGGCAACTGGCTTGTATTTATGACAGTTGCAGTGCTCCTGGGTCATTTTGGAGATTTTGATCACCATTTCTAACCTTCCCAGCCAACTTCTAACAAGCAAAGTCAATGGGGAAAGCCAGATTCACTTAATGACCACATGATTCGCTTAACAACTATGGTCATAAGTTCTTTAGCAATTGCCTCGGAAAACAATTGTTCATAAATACAGTATAATGATAGTAAATGGTAAAAAATATTTTATTGATATATCCTCCCTCCCCCAAATTTCTGTACTTGATAACAATGCACCCTGGAGTCAGAGTAACACTGGCATTGCTGCATGTGAGAACCTTATCTGAATGAGATGGCAGCATCCAGCAATCTTTCCAGCATCTCTCTCAAGCACATGGTTTGTTTAGTGACCATGTAGCTTAGCAACCATTTCACTGGAACCATTTGTGATTGTTAAAAAGGACTACCTGTAACTTAGCACTTGTACCTTCTCCCCTAAAAGGCTTGAAGTTAGTGCTGTCCCTTCACCAAAGGCAGCAGCAGAATTATAGGACTTTTGAAAAAGAGTTAACCATGTGAATACTTTTTTTTAATGATTTCTTTTTATACCAGAACATTTTTATGACTGGTCATTTGCCTAAAATAACAGTGGAAGTTAGTATCAGCCTCTTTGCAGCTGCAAACCTTTTGAGGATATCTTTGTTCCACATTTATTTGGCACTTTATTGAAACATGCATGGAGAGTAAAAATAACTTGGAAAAATTAATTTAAATAGATTCTTTATTTAAGATGTTGCTGTATCTAAAACTATTATATGTGACGTGAAAAGTAATGTCTTCAATTCCGTAACTTTCACTAATTAAAATATCCCTATTAAAATTAAACAGGAAAATAATTCTTGGGGGGGGGGGGGAATTCGTTACAGATTGTTATTCTCTAAATAATCACTGTTACTTACTTCATTCTTCTGCCAATGATTGACAAGCTTCTTGAAATTGTCACAAAATAACTTCATACTTTGTCTTTTCAACCAGGCCATGATAATCCTTTCTGCCTCTGCTTTTGAGTTAAAGAGATTCCCACAAAGTTAGTCTTTAAGTTTTGAGAAAAGATAGAAGTCACATGGTATCCTCGCTCGGCTTCGTTCCCAGTTAGATGCTGGGGTAGTTGCCAGTCCAGTGGAAGTACCTGGGGCAAATCCTTGCCGTTATCTGTGAACAATTTGATCCTGCTATTCCTGAAGAAGTGAACAGGATCCTAGGGATTATGAGAGCAAACAACTGTGTGACCATGCCCTTTGTGGCTTGTGAAAGCTTCCTGCGAGATGACATACAGGTGGATTTTGGCAGTGATTAATGCTTCCCTGCAACAGAGGGTAGTGCCCCAACATTTTAAGGATGCTGTGGTCCTCCCTCTTCTTAAAAAGTCATTGCTGGATTCCATCCTCTTGGATAATTTTTTATCTGTCTCCAATCTTCCCTTTTGAGGAAGGTTGTTGAGAAGATGGTTGTGCAGCAGCACCAGAGGTTTCTGCATAAAATGGATTATCTAGCTCCTTACCAGTCATTCTGGCCTGGATATGGAAAGGAAATGGCATTGATCATGCTTTTTTATGATCTCTAGTGGAAGCGGGGTAGTGTATCCATCCTTGCTGTACATGACCTCTTGGTGGCCTTCAATACCATCAACAATGGTATCCTGGTGCAGCTTGATATTCTTTCCACTTCTGTTTAACATCTACATAAAGCCACTAGTGAGATCATCTGTCACAGGGGTAGGTTCCACTTACCTTCACTACTGGTTCACAACAGGAGCGCACTCATGTGCAGTACTTCTGCGCATGCACAGAGTGTCCGTGATGGTGGGTGGGCAGAGCCTCCCGACGCAGCTACTATGGTTCGCAAGATACGGAGTGAACCAGTAGGAACCCACCACTGATCCGTCACCATGAATTGAGATAGCGTCAATATGCTGATGACACTCAGCTGTATGTCTCAGCCTATGGTAAGTTAAGCAATAACATGACCTCCCTCTCATAGTGCTTTGAGGTTATTAAGGGCTGGATGGGAAACAACGGGCTACCACCTTTGGTCTTGGATGGGTGGCACACTGCCCCAAACAGATTCAGTGCATAATCTGGGGATTTTCCTGGACTCGCAACTCCTGCCCTGAGGAACGGTGACAATTGCGCCCAGGAAGGCCTTTCCATAACTACAGGTAGTGTGCTAGTTACCTCCCGACTTGACTATTGCAATGCCTATATGGAGCTACGTTTGAAAAGCATCGGGAAGCTCCAATTGGTTCAAAATGGAGCGGCCTGCACGGTTTTGTACAGATCCAGGTGTGCATGTTTCACTTCTACGGGAGCTGCATTGGCTGCCGATTTCTTCTGGATGCAATTCAAGGTGCTAGTTGTCACCTTTAAAGCCCTTCATAGCTTGTGACTGGGTTATCTTAGGAACCGTCTCTTGCCAGTTTCATCAATCTGATCCATTACAGTGGGGAAACAAGGAATGGAGCATATCTGGCGGGACCCAGAAGAAAGGCCTTGTCTGTGGTAACTCCCTCCCTATGGGATATCATCCCTGCAGAAATTAGACTGCCCTCACTTTGACACTCTTTTGTAAGGCTCTGAGAAGACTTGGTTTTGCCAAGTAGGCTGGAAAACCCAGAGTGGGATGGAGCCCATCAAGGGTTCATTTGACTCTGTGTTGTTGCTTGGCAGGGTGGGGGGTTATTGTTTATTTTCTTTACTATGTTTTTACTGTTTGTAAGCTGCCCAGAGTTGCTGTGAGTAGGCAGCTATATATGGACTGTATGATGGACGGGGACACAATGTTAGGCCTCATACCTCACAAGCTATCTAAAAGGCTTTGAGATCCAACCAATTTCAAAGTCTTTTAGATAGTTTGTGAGCCTACCATTATCATGCTGCAGCAAAAATTCTTCCTTCTGGTTTTGAATCCTGCTGAATTGCTTCAAAATTTTGAGAAGTAGAGCATTCTGAGCTGGTAGTTCAAAGAAATAGATATGAGTTTGCCTCAAGAAAACCCCGTGTAGCCATGAAATTTCCTGCTGAAGCCTGCATTTGAATTCTTTTTCTTTAGCTGAATTTTTGTAATGACATTCCATGGACTGATACTTTGTTTCTTGGTGAGCCCATGTTTCATCAGCTGAACAATGCTGTGAAATTTTGCTGGCAAATTTCAACTCTTGAAGCTTTTCTCTTTGGAGTCAGCATCTTGAAATAAGGAGGAACATCAAAATTGGTCATGTTATTATGTTATTATGAAATATCAAGGTTGATAGAAGTTTCTCTTTCAATGACTGTCCTTAGTTAGGTCACTAACCTTTTTTATGTGAAAATTGTTGCTGTCATAGGTTGTCCACTTCATTCTTGATCACATAAATAAGTCTTCCTGATTCACATCTTTACAGTTTTTGTCCCTGCACTCAACTACACATACCAACAAACAGCCTGCATTTGGTGATGAATTTCAATTGGAAAGACTCCTCCAGCTGTCTAAAATTCAATCTGATCAGTATTCACTGTAGGGTCCCATTTCACAAAAATAGCAACACAACCTTTTCTCACAGCAATTTTCTGCCAAGTAAAATGAAGAGGCTAAAGAACATATCAATACTGCCATCTGTTGGTGAGTTATAATTTTAGAAGCATTGTACCATTCATTCATCATATTTATAATACAGTAATGTATATTATTGAGCTTGAATAGTTAAAATCAATTTGAACATTTGCTTTTATAAATGTTCCATTCCTCCTCCATTCTGGTTTATAGACTCTGCTGTCTTTGCTTCTGCCACGACAAACACGTTTAAAAAGTCAGATTGAAGAAGCACTAGACATCGAATTGATAAAGCAAGAAGCTGAGCATGGAGCTTTGGATATCCCCAAGCTTACTACGTATATCTTAGGCACCATGGCAATGCTCTGTGCACCTATCAGAGATGAAGAAATACAAAGTCTACGAATCATGGCAGACCCAGTTAATTTGCTCAGGTGGGTTTGAGTTTTGAGGAAATACAATCCTGTACGAGTTATACATTATTTATTAAAATTATACTGATGTAGGATGCATAATCTTGTTATTCTAGAGCAACAATTTTCTACGATTTTAATTTTATAAAGAAACTTGCAGTTCACCATTTTTCATATCTAGGAGTAAGAAAAGAGGCAGAGAAAAACCTGTTTGTTCAATTTAGACTTTTTGCAAAGTCTGAAAGTAAAACAAACATGAGTTCAGTCTGTTACTGTTATTCTTAAAGCAAGGCATCGATATGGATTAAGTACTAAATGATAGTGCTATATACAACAATAGCTGTCGGCCTAGGCTCCTGAATTTTCTATTTCCTATGTTGGCGCAGCTCTGAAAAAAGAAACAATTTGCTATGTTGGATATGGGATTCACACTGGCTGCTTTAAATTTATCTTTTTATTTATTTAAATTTATTGGCTGTTCAACTCCAAAGATATGGAATTTGGTTCTATTCAAGAGGATAAATTTGGAGCCAGATTCACATTTACATTTCACCAGGAAGATTAGGTGATATGCAGTGAGGTTTAACGGAGTAACTTAAGACTTATTCCCAACATTATCCATGCAATAGACAAAATAATATTTGCTTGTCTGATAAAAGGAAAATAGTCACCATGAACCAACAGGTTGGGACAGTGTTGTCTTTTCTAGCCCAATGACAGAAGAAAAGCATTTTAGCCAGCCCTTGGAAAAGAAACAGAGGTTAGTCTTTGGATATGAATGCCAGATGAACTGGTTTCATTACAGAGAATCTCCATCTGTGATACAAATTTATAGAATTTAGGATACAATTTATAATCTAATAATCTATGATTTACAATCTAAACTTGATTCCTTATTGATAGAAATGGTGATTTAATTACAATGCAAAATGATTTTGTTCTTGTTATCTATGACAGAGAGATCTTCCGAGTTCTGAACCTAATGAAAGTGGATATGGTCAACTTTACCATACAAAGCCTTCGACCGCATCTCTTGGAGCATTCTGTGCAATATGAAAGGAAAAAATTTCAGGAACTCTTGAACAAACTACCAGGCAGGTATCAAAGAGTGAGCAATGGACATTTGCT